>WTXF01000469.1:0-17631 GCA_022496215.1 Russula brevipes | reverse complement strand
ACAAGGGTTCTCTGGGAGTCGAGGTTCGAGCTGGGGCGGTGCTGGAGCGACGAGGGCGGCGCGTTCGTCGGTTCGGGGAATTACTGGAGGAGAAGCCAGGCTGGCGAGTTGGCGTGTCAGGTGGTCTATGTACCGCTGGATGGGGCGGGTATCTGGTCCGGACCTTAAATGGGCCTGTTGCTCGGGAGATATGGTGATCCGGGACGCCAGAGTGTGATACCAGGGGGGTTTGGAGGTGTGTCGGGCCGGTAATTACACGTGCAGAGCTTCGTTTCTACCTACAAGGCCAAGTGTTGCAGTCGCACCGGGTAGGGGTAAAGTGCACGCGGGGGATGCGTCTGGGTTGCTGTCCCCAAGAAGATACTGGGCTAGGGGATCTGGGGGTGGGAGTCAACGGGGCAGGGGGAACTACGCGGCAGGGGTGAACGTGGGTGGAGTATGGGGGTGGCAGATAATAGTCAGGGGGGTCAATCAGGGGATGGTCAGGTCTAGAGACGTGGGGCCGCACGTGTTGTCTGTCCAGGAGTATTGGTATTCGTTACCTGAGGATACTCCTAGCTGGTAAGGGTTGTCAGGGTCGTGGGTGGATACAAGGCAAAGTCGGCTAAAGGCGACTTTGATGACCTGGTGGCTAAGGCGAAAACGATTCAGAAAGTATACAGGGTTCCCTAACCCTAACTGAGCGGTGATCTCGGGGATGTGTGGGGGGATGTGTGTGTTCCAGAAGTAGTTGTCTGCTTCACAGATAACAATTTGTTCGATGGGGTGACCTGACCAGGAGGTACTGCGCGCAAGGTGCCAGTACAGGAGTTGTTCTTGGGCGTAGTCTACTAGGCGATCCCTAGTATTGTCGAGGAAATTGGTAAATTCCGACCTAAGGAGGTGTTTACCAAACGGAAGGGCGTTTCTAAGGCAATGAACAAGGACGTAAGAGTCTGACCAAGACTCGATCTTCTCGTCGTCTTCTACGTTGACGAGGGAACTGTAAGGGAAGTAAAACTGGAGTTGTCGGGTGCGGTGAGGTTCCCACAGCAAGTGGAACCGATGGGAAAGTTCTTGGTCTTGAAGTGCAAAGGGGTTTACTTGCTCAGTCACTTATAAGACCAAGCAAATAAGATTCGAACCCCTTAAATATACAAGGTAGACTACTCTTACTTGGTAGTCACAGGGGGTTTCTGCGGAATTCTGTGCGAACTAAACCTAAAACGCGGCAGAAGAAATGAACACAATAAGTCCAAAGGAGAATTAAAAGGCAACCGGCCCAGAAAGAGTCTCCAAGGGCAGGTATGGTACGTGGGCGAGGGGGTCTATAGGGAGGTGAGGTGACAAGGTATAGTGCAAGAGGATAGGGTTATACCGTACTGTATCCTGAAATGAAACTGAAACGTCCTGGGCAAAGGGTAGTCCGTCTGCTGCATCAGGAAAACGGCAAAATGCTGAATGCTTCTTAATGCCTCTTAATGCCTCTTATCCGCTTATTAAGAAGGGCACCCTGCTTAATAAGAGCAATAAAGAAGCATTAAGAAGCATTAAGAAGCATTCAGCATTTTGCCGTTTTCCTGATGTGTCCAATCTAAGTAACCGTAGATGAAGCAGACCCTACTGTCAAGAAAGTCGTGGACGTAGAGGAGGATGGTGGTGCCGAGGAACGCTAATTTAATCAGGTCAGAGCACTGACCAAAACGGGCGACAAGAGAATTGCTAAAACTATAGCAAAGACAGCCAAAGGGGAAGTGATCGTCTGGCTGATACAGGCCAAGACGAGAACACAGGACAACAGGAACAAAACCGTGACGCTCAGCAAGCGTACGGTCAACGGGGTGAGCTTTGGCGGTGTGCGGAGAGCAGATGCGGAACGGGGTGACGAAGGAACCTGCAGGGAGGGAGAGACGGAGGTCACGGGCAGTAGGGATTCTTCTGGTGGCGTTTTGGACACCAGTCTCTTCAACAGGTCGCCAATTTTCACGAAAGGGCGGGACCTGGGACCGGAGGACTAGGTACTGATGGGGGTGGTGACGAGGGAGGTGCTGGCAGGTGCAAGGGGGGTTCCGGAAGGGCGAGGGGTACAAGGGACGATTTTCTTCGTCCGAATTGTGTGAGGGAGCTGGGGAATTCTGGGGGTTGACTGGGGGTACGTCCCGGATCGCGGGGCGCAGGTACTGGAGCTGTGGGGTCTGGGGGAAACGCGGGCCGGTGTAGGGCGCGGGCGGTTGTTGCGTACTCGTAGGGAGTAACAGGGGGCGGCGACAAGGGATGAGGGAACAGGGGAGACCGGAATGGGGTCGAGAGTGGGGCGACGCGCTCGTAATTGATGGGGGAGTCAGTATCCTGACTTGGGGCGAAGGTGTCGGGGTCCGGGAATATCCGGAGGTCCGGGGGAAGCAGGGGGGCAGGGGGAGCGGTGGGTGATTCTGCTGGGGACGGGAGGCGACGTACGGGAGCAAAGGTGAGCGGGGACAGCCGCTCTACTGGGACTTGGACTGGGGACTGGGGGCGGGTGGCCTCTTCGAGGCCAGCGGCGCGTACGAGGAGATCGAGGGGCTTGGGTGTGTCGTTGTCACGCATGGGTGAGACGACCACAAAGTCTTCTGCGGGACGTTGAGCGGGGTCGGGGAAGGTGAAGGTGAAAGAGGACACTAGGGTATTTGGTAAGTGGCCTGGGTTTGTGAGACTGTTCAAATGTCACGACTCACTACTGGGAGTGAGCGTGGCTAGGGGCACGTGGGGGCTTGAGGGAGGCGGCTGTACCACAGGAGTACGTTTGCGAGTAACAGGCAAAGGTACGACAGGAGAAACAGGGGGTCAACTTGGGAGTAAACGCGAGGGGGACTAGAATGGTCCAGCGTGGAGGTTACAACATGGTGGTATCAAAACCAAGAGTATTATTGACCGTCGCGAGTCTGGGGAAATACAAGTGAACAGTCTGAGGACTGTTCCTACGAGTTACTAGGTCTTATATACTGCGCAGCCTGGTCCGTGCGCATACTCTAGGGCAGGTCATCATACACGTGACCGATCAACGAGAGGACAATGAAAGGCCTTTGGCCAATCATCAAATACTAAGGAATGGTGCCACTTTCCAAGTGGTACGACTTTCTTCATGATTTTACTAAGGCAGTCACCTGACTGTGCTGTGGATTACTAAGGGAGTCACGTGATACATCACGTGACTAAACGGGGGTTTCTGATCACGTGATGTCACGTGACTCAGACTCGGGGAGAGATCACGTGACTTCGAGTCACGTGGTCAAGACTTGGGTTCAATCCCGCAGAGGCAGTTATTTCTCTGTGGTGTAACTTGGTGTCATGACGGTTCATGACACCGAGGAGCTTGGGAACTACATGGATGATTGGTGGATCGCCACCACCAGTGATAAAGAAGGGCGTGCACGACACAAACAGATAACACACGAGTTCCTGGACCGCATGGAAGAGTGTTCATACTTCCTGAAACTGTCAAAATGCCAGTTCGAGACAGAATCCATCAAAATACTTGGATGGATTGTTGGAGGAGGATGCGTTCGTCCTGACCCAGTCAAGATTGTGGGCCTAGCTCAATGGCCGCGAGAGTTGAAGACCGTCAAACAAGTGCGGCAAATCCTGGGGCTCTTAGGATACCAACGCGCCTTCATTTGTGGATTCGCAGGCATAGCCCGACCTCTTCACGACCTCACGAAGCAAGGGGTCAAGTTCCAGTGGACACAGGAGCATTGTGACGCCCTGAATCAACTCATTCAACAGGTCACTAGTGAACCTGCACTTCATCATCCCGATCCGAACCGGCAGTTCTTTTTTTTTTTTTTTTTAGAATTCAGTTTATTGTCCAAGCTAATACAAGCTATGAGACATGGAACCGAGTACTATGTCACTAAGTACAAAGAACCGATAAATAGTAAAGCGAGAGAGGTGGGAGAGAGTGAGGTGAGGAGGTGCGTAAATCGGCGTGTGAGAGGTGGGGTGGTGAAACCGGCTGGGTGGAGTACCCGACGCAAAAGAGAGCGAACCGACCAAGGGAGTCCAGTAACGACTCGTAAACTCCCAAGCCCCACAGTGAAGAGAGTGGGCGTGTGAGCCCGAGGTGAAGAGAGGCGGTGTCTTGAGGCGCCAGACGACCGGCTGTGGGAAAAGAGGGGGAGGAAAGGGAAAGGAACCGAGATGGAGTCAGCCAGAATAAATAGAAGGCCACGGGGTTTTGAGGTGACCAAGGAAGGGGGGTGGTGACATGGCAGAAGGAAGGCGGAAGGGGGGAAAGGAAGGGAGGGGGCCAGGCTGTTGGGGCCTGGGGTTCGGGCATGAGGACCCGGAAATGGGGCACGAGGCCCCAGCACGGCGGACAGGCGAGGCAAGACAGGGAGTCGACCCTGTGTGCCCAGTGCCCGTCTCCACTGGCCGCAGGTTCATGGGGGCACTGTTTTCACCTCCACCCAGAGGAACCCGACACCCAGCGCGTCGTCCGTGCTCACGCACGTTGCCCTTCTGCAGGACGCAGCAGTCCAGACAAAGCTGGAGAGGACACACCAGGCAAAAATGCCCCCGAAGGGCAAGAGCCCGAAGGCAAAGGCGGCCAAGAAGGCCAAAAGGGCCCCGAAGGACCAAAGAGGGAGCCTACCCCAAAGGCGGCCACGAAGGACCAGGCAAAAGCCCGAAGGCAAGAGAGAGCTAGACTGTTGTGACGGCAGAGCCCATGGAGGGGGGAAGCCCTAAGGAGTGGAGGGTAGGGGTAGAGGACGAAACAAAGAGCGGAAGGCAAGGCCCCAGACCAGACCCCAGCCAAGCTCCTTAGGAGATGGTGGTGGTAAGAGGTCAAGGAGCGTTGTCCGAACTGGCAGTTCGAACTCTATGTGGATGCCTCAACCTATGCACTAGGAGGTGTCCTGGTCCAACGAGACGAAAAGGGCAAGGCCCATGCTGTCTTCTACCTGTCCAAGGCCCTTACGGAGCCTGAGCGAAACTACTCCATCGCTGACAAGGAGTTCCTGGCTATTATTCATGCCTTGAAGAAGGTGCAACACTTGTGAAGGATTCGCCACACCCCATCCAGATATACACCGATCACGACAATCTACGATACTACCGTGACCCCCAGAAGTTATGCCGACGAGTGGCACGGTACTTGGGGGTGTTGGCTGACTTTGACTACGAATTACACCACATCAAGGGCACCAAGAATTGGGCCGATCCTCTATCACGACGACCTGACCATGATGATGGGAAGGAGGACAACGAGGCCATGATTGCGTACCTGCCGAGGTCTTCGCACGAGCAACCAGCATGAACCAAGTGGACAAGGCCATCTATGAGCAGCAGTCCAAATATGAAGTACGACTCAAGGAGTGGAAGACGCAGTACCCTATATACTGCACCAGTGAAGGGCGATGGATGAACCAGGAGGCCCTAGTTGTGCCAGAACCAGAGCAAGTCCGGGCGGATTACTAACCGCATATCATGACGCTCCACGGCGGGGCACCCAGGCATTTGGAAAATGCAGATCCAGTTGGGCGCGACTATTGGTGGCCCTCCATGCGCCAAGATGTCAAGGCGTACGTTCTAGGATGCCTGAAATGCCAGGCCACAAAGACCATTACACATCGAACCAGCCCCCACAGCAGCCCATCACGCCAACCTCTGACGTTCCATTCGGCACCATTGCCTTGGACTTCATCACGAAGCTCCCCACATCTGGGGGATGCGATACCATCTTGACCATCACTGACCACGACTGTACCAAGGCAGTGATCCTCGTGCCTTGCAAGGAGGCCATGGGAACAACGGAGTTCCTGGAGCTCTACCGCGAGCGAGTCTTCCCCTATACTGGGATTCCCAAGAAGGTCATCTCTGACCGAGACGTGCGATTCACGTCGGACCTGTTCAAGGAGTTGTGCAAGCAGTTGTCAATCACACACAACATGAGCACTGCCTACCATCCGCAGACAGATGGGCAGTCAGAACGCACGAACCAAAATGTGGAGACAATCCTCCGTATCTTCTGCAACCAAGCCCAGGATAATTGGCGAGAGTGGTTGCCTGTCACACAGTACATCTTGAACTCCCGGCCGTCGCCACGACCAAGAAGACTCCCTACGAGTTATGGATGGGAGCAGTTCCCACGACCACCAGCCAGAGCGAGTCAGTGCTCTTCCCCAGTTCAAAACGCGAGTCCAGGCCCTATATCAGGCCGGAAGGAGGCAAGGATGCCATCATTGCCGCACAGCAGTTGCACGCCCAAGACACCAGTTACCACCAGTACAAGGTGGGAGATCGGGTATGGTTGGAAGGGAAGAACCTCCGGACCACGCACCCTACACACAAACTCAGGGAAAGAGATTCGGACCTTTCCCCGTCCTAGATGTCCTTGGCAAGGTCAATTATCGTCTCAAGTTGCCAGGAATTGGAAGATCCATAATGTCTTCCATGCTGCCGTCCTCCACCCATGCACACAAACGTCCATGAACCCACATCGTTATGAAGAACCCCCACCAGAGCTGATTGAAGGCGAAGAAGAGTGGGAAGTCGAAGATATCCTGGACAGCGACGCAGTGGTCGTCGCAAGGACCTGCAATACTTGGTCAAGTGGAAGGGATATTCCACAGCGCATAATTCTTGGGAGCCCGCCACTGAAGTACATGCTCCAGACTCATTGATGCCTTCAAGCCCGACAACCTCATGCCATACGTCATGCCCAGTCCTGTGCCAACACGCCTAGTTCCCTTCCAACTTGCCAGAGTTTGTGGAAGGATCGTCCACCACTCCGATGGTCATCTGTAGACGCCTTCGCGTCGTGTCATCCTCGTCGTCCTCCTCCAGCTCTAGTGAGGAGTGGAGTGCCCAGCCCTCCAAGTTCCCCTCGTCATACATGATGCTGTAGATGGGGAAACCCATGCCCGCCTTGTCCAAGAAGCCGAAGAATGGCTCCAGTCTAGTCCTAGGTCGCCACCGCCACCTTCTGATCCCGAGTCTTCCCAAGAATGGGAGTCCCCTGATGCCACGCTGGTGGGGAGTCAGAGTCCAAGAACCACCGATATTAGGGTTTGCGCCACAGCGCCCGAGGATGAGGAGAATACTACAAGAGAGTCCCTGACGATACGAGGGGATGGAACCCTTGTCCTCCTACCTGCACCCCAGATGCCTGTCACTGATCGTTCACCGTCACCTAGTCCTGTTCCTCCTCCAATTCCTGAGGAGTCCCAGTCACCACCCCCATGTTAATTGATGCACCTATAGAGGAGCTTGCCTCACCACCGCCCGAGCCTCACACCGCGCTCACCCATGACCCAAGGGAGACTGCCCCTTGTGGAGACAAGTACCCACGATATTCCTACATCCGGGAAGTGGGGAGCCCACCTGGGAAGGCGGGCCAGGACATAACCTTGACATGTGTACGGCACCTCTTACTGCCTTTCCAAGACCAGAGGTGGCCATTACGTCTGAGGAAGATGCGGTCGACCGCATGTTCAGTCCTCAGAGTTACTTCCAAGACGACACACAGCAAGCCCTTTGGCACTTGGGCGATTATGGCGTAGCCGCTGATGCTTGGCGGTTGTTCAGCATTCCACAACGGGAGCAGACCCTGACGGAGAGGAGACTCCGTGTTCTAAACTCGAGGCCCTCATGGCAAGTAGAGCGCCAGGGATATGAAGAGGCCTGCGACAAGGCTATGGAGGACACCCGCAGTGCCGCACACGTTTACACCGCACGGCGTAGTAGAGCGGATTCGCCCCTACCTCAAGGATAACACGACCACGGGCAAGCAGTACAAATGCCCAGCACGACCACGGGGCTCAAATCCCATAACCATGAACGACGATGGGTAGAAGGAGCCCATGATACTTGTGTCTACTGCGAGCAGGCAGGACATTATCGGGTCTCTGCAGTCAACCCCATCAACTTTGCATCGGCTAAAAAGACTCCGGTGCGAGGTGCCCTTGTCTCACCAGAGCTACAGACGCACCGTCACGGAATGCCCAGTGAAGGGCGAAAAGCTTCACCAGCAAATCATGCAGGTGAGAGTTCTCGAGGACGAGAACCATAGAGAGAGGATGATGTTAGGATGTGGGGGTCACACCCTAACTGAACTTGTATCGCGTTTGACCTTGACAGAATGGGCGTGAAGCCCTATCCATATGTGATTGTACGTTCATGTTTACCTATGCATTGATTACCTTGATTCTAGTCCCACGGTGCCTGGTTCTTGTATAACCTGTCAGCCACCAGTATTCATTGACCGTGAGAGGTGGCTGGTTATTACCACCTGTGGCTTGTACTATGCCGTTCCTGTCCTGTTCCTGACTTGTTCCTGATTCATTCATTACTATACTGCCGAGTATATAAGGACGCCCTTAGGGCCGCAGTCAAGTTAAGCTTGACTTTCTGTACCATTCCTAGCCAACTCGTGTTCGAGCTTACCTGTACCCAATCCAGAACCGTCTTATCCTTGTTCATCTCTACGCGACTCAGACTGCGCTTCAGTCTGCTTAGAGGAACTCCGATCATCGCGTGCTCATTGCCACTCCGCGCGCTAGTCGTTGAACCTTGTCTCTGAAGGAAGCCCACCTTACCGCCGGGTTCCTTTCTCGATCATCGTTGATTGGCGCTCACAGGTTACATCACACCGCGCCTCTGTCCTAGTCGGGGCGGCGTAATCTACGCATACGCCCACGTGTAGGTGCTACGGCTTGGCGCCCGTCCCTTCGACTTCGTCGGGACAAAGTCACTCGTCTTAAGTGACACGATAGCGACGTAAGACCAGCTAGGGTCTTAACAACGTGGGCCGCTTGCCACTCGGCGTACATCTGCTCCTTACGATCTGGAGGACCCGCCACCAGCTGCAAAGGGAGATCATCGTCATCAAGACGAGCGACAAAATCTCGAAGGTGTGCAGCGTGCGCCCATAGGGGAGAAACCCGTCTGAAAGAGAGGGACGGCGACCCTGGAAGGGCCAGGAAGACGCGGATAAAAGAATGTAGGCGGGCAGAGAGAGGCAGTAGAGGGCCATGGCCACTCGAAACAGACCGGGTGTGAGCATCGATGGTGTGGGACGGGAGGAGGATGTCCACCCTATGAAAGTGCCCAGAGTCTTTAAGGAACCGGGGGGACGTGACCACGGCGAGGAGAGCTGAGAGTTGGGAGCCGGCCCGCATGAGGTGAGAGACAAGGCCGCCGTACAAGGGGCGATCCGTCTGGATGGCCCAGGCGGAGATGAAGCCCCCATCCACGGAGGAAGAGACCTCGGAGATGAAGATCACCGGGCAGACGGCTGCTCGGCGTGTCATCCATCGCTTGGTCTCAGTCGTGAGGCGAGGGGTGACGTCGCGCTGATGGGGAAGGAAGGAGAGGCGATCGGAGGCGGAGATGAACCGATCACGGAGGGGAGGCAGGGGCGTGTAGGGACCGTGGGCGCCGTGAGAACGGTTGGAGGCGCCGAGAAGGCGTGTGAGGGTGGTGGGCGGGAAAAAGGGCGCGTAGGTGGACGCTGCCGGGTTGTGAGAGACGATGGTGTGAAGGAGGTGGGAGGGGGGAAGGCGAGCGAGCCGGTCGCTATAGGAGCGGACCAATTTCCGCGCTGTGAACTCGATGGGGGGGATGGCCATGAGGTTGTGAAGGGGGGCGATGGGTGTGGTGCGGAAGCACCCACTCATCTTCCGCAAGGCGTCGTTTTGCGCCACTTGCAGGACGGAAATGAGTCCCTTGCGTGTGCCCTCCAGGGGGTGCCAGCACGCGATACCATACGTGAGGACGGGGACGACAAGGGCATGGAAGAGGCGGCGCCAGGCAGCAAACCTAAGGCCGCGGACAGAGTTGCTGAGGATGGCGAGGCTCTGGATGGTGGAGCGGGCGCGGGCGGCCATGATCTTGACATGGGGCAGCCACGAGAGCTTGGAGTCGATGTACAAGCCGAGGTAGCGGACCTGCGGCTTGAGTTTGATGTTGACCTGTCCGGCAAAGGGTCGCGGTAGGGGATGTGAGTGGGAGTGGGGCCGAGGAGGTCTGGTTCGGGCGGGTGGGGAGAAAAACGATGGCCTCCGCCTTGTCAGGGTCGGTTTTTAGGCCATTCTTGCCCAGCCACTGTGTGAGGTCTTCGAGGCCGCGGGCGGCCTTCTCGAGGGCCGAGCGGACTGTGGTGCCGAGGCGTAAATACCGCCGTCGTCGACGTATAATTGGGCCGTCTTATCGACCCACTTGTCATTGTGGTGGGTGAGCATGGCCGACGTGTATGTGGCCGAGGCGACAGGCGAGATCGGCGACCCCTGTGGAGTCCCGGAGCTGACCGGGAAGGGGGCCGAGCACTCGTTGTTGAACAGAGGACCGTGTTCCTAGGGGCAAGGAATGACGCCGTCCAGCTAATCAGCGTCTCACTAAACCCCAGGAGGCGGAGGAAGTGGAGGGTGCGATCGACATTGAGGTTGTCGAAAAACCCCAAAATGTCAAAGAGGAGGAGGGCGCCAGCCCGCTTAGCCTTAATGGTCACCTCCGCGTTGTGGACGACCGTCATGGCAGCGTCCACCGCACAATGGTGGTCGCGGCTGCCGAACTGGTGAGGGTCGATGAGGAGGTGGGCGTTGGACTCGTCCATAATACGGCGAGCCACGATCTTCTCGAGGAGCTTGCCACAGCACTCCAGGAGGGCGATTGGGCGGTAGGCCTTGGGGGCACTATAATCCGGACGGGAGGGTTTGGCGAGGACGACAACCTTTACATCTTTCCAGGGGTGTGAGCCCTGGTCGAGGCAGAGGTTGAATAGTCGGACGAAGACCTCAGGGCGAGCAGCAAAGGCCCATTTAAGGAACTTGTACCCGATCCCAGAAAGGCCTGGGGCAGAGCGTTGGAAGTGTCCACGAGGCAGTGGCGGATTTTGTCTTCGGTGAGGGGGGCGTGTGGCCGTGTGGGTCGGGGGTGGGGTCGTCCGGTTGGATCGTCGCCACTGGGAGGGTCACGGAGGGGAAGAACGGGCGCGGAAGGCAGCGGTCATATCCTCGTGGGATCCCGACGTGTCCCCAGAGGCCGTTCGGATGGGTGGGATGAGGGGGTTGGATCGGCCTTTGCGCCATTTGGCGGCGGCCCAAAGAGCGTGGTGGTCGACGTCGTTGGTGGCGTCGGTGAGGACGGACTCCGCCCAGTCCCGTTTTGCTGTGCAGATGGTGGTGCGGAGGCGACGGAAGGGGCTTTGCGTTCGTCAGGTGGGGCCGCCTTGAGTAGGGCGAGGGTGCCAGAGCAGGCATCGTTCCACCAGCGGGCACCGCAGCCAAGGGAAGAGGGGTGGGCACGGTCGAAGGCGAAGTCGTTGGCGTCGACAATCGCCTGGAGGGTCAACCGGGCGAGGGCGGTAGGATCCTCGGTGGCGAAGTCTGGGGAGGCGGCGAGCGTGCGGAAGTGTTCCTGCCATAGGTCCTGGAGGGAATCCTGGACCAGCCATCTGGGAGTCGGGGCTGAGGGGGCCGGAGGGAGGAACAGGGCGGGGGCCCAGGAAAAGGTGAGGGCGGCGTGATCAGAGCCAAGCGAGTCTTCAAAGGAGACCCGTTCAAAGCGGAACTGATCGGACCAGGCAGCGGCGGGGTTCCATAGGACGAGGTCGATGACCGTGTTGTGCTGGCCGTTCTCTCCGGCGCGTGTCGGGACGCCAGGGGGGGAGAGGATTGAGAGGCCTTGGGACTCCATCCAGTCCGCCACGCGGTCGGCCCAGGGGGAGATCGGGGCGCGTTCGCCGAGGATGGGTGGGGCGGACCAGAGGGGGCAGTGTGTGTTGAAGTCGCCGGCAACGATGGCCGGGACCTGCGGGCCGAGGGTGAGGGAAAGGTGTACATGTTTCACAGGCTGTTGGAACACTGTTGAGGGATATAATCTGTCACCATCAGCCATTCATATTAGGCAACTCAGAGTGCAGATATGTTCCCAATACCATATGGGTACTACTAGTAGTGCTGCCACGGCTCGGTTTGGCTCGGTTTGGCTCGGCTCACCACCAGCTCGTCCAAAATAGGACGAGCCAAGCCGAGCCAAACCGTGGCTCGTGGCTTGAGCCAGGGCTTGTGGCTCATTGGGGATACATTTCCCTTTAGGGTAATTTTTTTTGCCACTCGGACTCGCTGAGACTAAGTTCAACATCCTCTCTTCTCACCACATGACTCTCACATGCTGTCATTGCTGTGTTCCTCTGGCTTTGTGGCCTTCTTTCCCTCGCCCTCACCCTCGGTTCTCGTTCTCGTTCTTGTGTTGCACGTTGGCCTTATGCCCTGGCCTTCACCGTCCTCTCGCCTCTTGCTGTCGCCCTTTTCGCGCCCACTTCTCTCTCTTGGTTCTTGGGTCTTCTTGGGTCTGCTGGGTTGTCATTGCTATCCCTTGTCTGCATTGGCGCCGCCCCGTCTGCGTCGGCGCCTCTCCTCGTCGCCGCGCCCCCGTCTCCGTGTCGCTGCGCCCCCCTGTCTGGGTTGTTCCCCTCTAGTCCCCGCCGCGCCTTCTTGCCCCGTCGTCGCCCCGTCGCCCCGTCGCCCTCTCTTGTCGGCCTCCCTGCTGTCTTGTCGTCACCCCCCTTGTCGTGTCGCCGTCCCCATCACTGCATCGCCGCCCCTCCCCATCCCCCCCATGTCTGCGTCGTCGCGCCTCGTTGTCGCGCCTCATCTCTGTGTTGCGTGTGCATCGCCTCGTGTGTGCGTCACCACCCCGCCATCGCCGCCCCCCTCCCATCGCGATCGCGTCGGTGTCGGTGTCGCGCCGCGTTGGCATTGCCGTCGGCGTCGCGCCACGTCTGCATCGCCGCTCATCGCCGCCCCCGTGTCTGCGTCGGGGCGTTGGGTCTGCGGCGGGGCGTTGGGTCTGCGTCGGGGCGTTGGGTCTGCGGCGGGGCGTTGGGTCTGCGTCGGGGCGTTGGGTCTGCGTCGGGGCGTCGGGTCTGCGTCGGGGCGTCGGGTCTGCCTGGGCGTCGGGTCTGCGTCAGGGTGTCGTCGCCCCCTCGTCGCCGCCCCCCTCCCATCGCGATCGCGCCGGTGTCGGTGTCGCGCCGCGTTGGCGTCGCGCCGTGTTGGCATTGGCGTCGGCATCGCGCCGCGTCTGCGTCGCCGCCCCCGTGTCTGCATCGTCGCGTCGTCGCCCCCCGTGTCTGCATCAGCGCATCGTCGCCCCCCCTCGTCGCCACCCCCCTCCTGGGGTCTGTGTCGTCGTGTCGGCGCCCCGTGTCTGTGTCGCCGCCTCGTGTCTGGTCGTCGCGTCGTCGCCCCCCTCGTCGGTGCCCTCCTGAAGTGCTGGGGACACTTGGGGATTACCCAGAACTCCCTGGCAGTGCTGTTGTCTGTGTCTTGTGTTGGCGCCCCCATGTCTGCATCGGGCGTCGGGTCTGTGTCGGCGCGCCACCCCGTGTCTGCATCGTCGCGTCGGGTCTGTGTCGCTGCCCGGTGTCTGCGTCGTCGCGTTGGTGCCCCCCCTCGTCGGCACCCCCGTTGCCTCCCCATGTCTGCGTCGGGGCGTCGTCGCCCCCCCCCTCATCGCCGCCCCCCTCCCATCATGATCGCGTCGGTGTCGGCGTCGCGCCGCGTTGGCATTGGCGTCGGCGTCGCGCCGTGTCTGTGTCACTGCTCGTCGCCGCCCCCCCTCGTCGCCGCCCCCGTGTCTGTGTGGGGCGTCGGGTCTGCGTCGGGGTCGGTCGTCGTCGCGCCCCCTCGTCTGCCCCCCTCCCGTCGCGATCGCGTCGGTGTCGGCATTGCGCCGCGTTGGCGTTGGCGTTGGCGTCGCGCCGCGTTGGCATTGGCGTTGGCGTCGCGCCACGTCTGCGTCGCCGCTCATCACCGCCCCCCCTCGTCGCCGCCCCCAGGTCTGCGTCGGCGCGTCGGGTCTGCGTCGGCGCGTCGCCGCCCCGTGTCTGCGTCGTCGCCGCCCCATTTCTGCGTCGTCGCCCCCCCCTCGTCGGTGCCCCCCTCCTGGGGTCTGCGTCGTCGTGTCGGCGCCCCCGTATCTGCGTCGGGGCGTCCGTGCGTCGTCGCCCCGTGTCTGTGTCGTCGTGTCGTCGCCCCCCCTCGTTGGTGCCCTCCTGGGGTCTGTGTCGTCGTGTTGGTGCCCCCGTGTCTGCATCGGCGTGTCGGGTCTGCGTCGGCGCGTCGCGGCCCCGTGTCTGCATCGGCATGTCGGGTCTGCGTCGGCGCGTCGCGGCCCCGTGTCTGCATCGTCACGTTGGCGCCCCCTCGCTGGCGCCCCCGTCACCTCACCCCATGTCTGCGTCGGGGCGTCGGGTCTGCATCGCTGCATCAGCGCCCCCCTCGTCACCACGTCCCATGTCTGCGTCAGTGCGGCGGGTCTGCATCGGCGCCACCCCTCGTCGCCACGCCTCATCTCTGCATCGCGCCTCTCCTTGCCCCCCGTGCCATCGCCCATGGTCACCTAAACCTAAACACCTCCAGCACACAGCCGAAATGGGACTCACATCGCTTGAGGGGGAGTGTCGGGATTCCCAGGCTTACTAACGCGGGAACAATCGGATACGATCGTCAGGTCGGCGATCCATCGCGCCTCGCACAGGAGTTAGGAGGATGGCTTTGTCAAGGGAATGCAGGGATCCGTATATAGGACTAGGTAGACAGTCAAGGAATAGACGTCGGACACCTGTCCACTTCTCCCCCACACATACATTTCCCAACACCTATTCTCTCTAGGTCTACCACCTGTTGCCCAAGATTATCAACCAAATGCAGCTGTTGGTGATGTTCCTAATCCATGGGATGCAAATATTGATGGATATCAAAATGTGGACATTCTCAAACTAATTATCTTCTACAATGATGACTTTGGAATCATTGCAAATGATATAGTTGCTAGAAAGAGACACAAAGTTTGTACTTGGTTGGTTGAACAAGAGTGATGGGTTTCATTGTGTAAATTTTATGTAAACTAGTCCATGTTGGAGTCCACAAAAGTGGGACTGGCCAGACTGGGGATTGAACCCAGGGCTTCTGGATATATACCAGGGCTCTACCTATTGAGCTACCTAGCCATGCATTCATGACTTGAGTTTTTACATCTTCTCCAGTCATCAGGAAAATGTCAAAATGCTAAATCCATCTTAAATTGTCTTATTCGTCTTATTAAGACGAATTAAGCTCATCCTCATTAAGATGAAGTCATCTTAGATTCAGTAGGGTCTGTTTCTTATTAAGCAGCCAGAAATCTTAATCCTTCTTAATAGCAGCTTAAATTGAGTGTGCAACTAAGACCAGAGTAAGCACACAACTCTAAGCACACATTAAGCATGAATTAAGCAAATAATACTATCAGGACAATCTTAATTTTGCTTAATTTTGCTTAATTGAGACTTATTCATTCTTATCAGGGCTTATAAGTTGCAGTGGTCAAATATTTATATATTTGTTTGTGCTAATTACATTAAACAAAAACAAAAGTAACTAAAGCAGGTGTGGTGGTGCGCGTGCAGGCGCGGGCAATGACACAGGTGCGCGGGTGGGTGGTGGCGCAGGTGCATGGGCGGGCAATGGCGCAGGTGCGCAGGCGGGCAGTGGTGCAGATGCGGGCGTGGGCGATGATGCAGGTGCGGGCACGGGCGATGGCGCAGGTGCGGGCGCGGGCGATGGTGCAGGTGCGTGGGCGGGCGGTGGCACAGGTGTGGTGATGCATGTGCAGACGTGGGCGGTGGTGCGTGCGGTGGTGCATGTGTGGTGGTGTGCATGCAGACGTGGGCAATGGCGCGTGTGTGGACGTGTGTAGTGCGCATGCAGTAGTGTGGGCAGTGGCGCGCGTGCGGACATGTGTGGTGGTGCGCGTGTGGTGGTGCGTGCGGTGGCGTGCATGCAGATGCGTATCGTGGTGCATGTGCTGGGCAGCGGGGGCTGACATCGACAATGAGGCTGGAGAGCGCGCCGTGGTGTGGGCCGGTCGAGGAGGTTGGATGGACATTCGAAGTGGGGGGAGAAATGGGGGGGATCAGAATCACACAGAGCAAAGGAGGAAGGGAAAAAAAAGATGAACATGTGTGCAGTGTGGGCGATGAGCTTGATGAGCCCTGAGCCCTGAGCCCTGGTGGTGGCAGTGGTGGCCTTCGTCGGGTGCTGTCAACTGTGAAGTTGAAATCACTAGAAAAAATGAAATTGTGAGCTGATTTTGCACAAAGAGAAAAAACCCATCTGAAGTGTCCCCTACTAGGAGGATGCAAGGGGGGCCCGGGATCGGAATCCCGGATAGGGGGTTGGTTAGTTAGTCCAGGTCCGGGTCATGATTTGAAAAAAGTCAACCACTTTTTTTGGGGTCAATTTTACGGCCAAAGTGTACTTTTTTCTCATATTCTATGCCAAATATATCTAGTAACTTTCTCCTCGATGTCTGAATGACGCGCAACCACGGAAACGCAACGCATCAGTCATGTGATCTTCCTCATGTGACCATCCTATAGTGCTCGATATTTTCAGCTGCGTGTAGTACGCAAGCCGCATCTAACGGCTTGACACGAATATCACACTTGCATGATGTTTTGAACACATATAGCCATGTATTAGATAGTACACAACATATATATGTGATGTGAGCAACGTGACAGACATTGCAAACCAAAGGATTCTTGAAAGGATTCCCAGATCCTCTTGAGATCCTCCCAAGGATTCTCCAAGTCCCCTAGGGAATCCAGTTATTATTTTCACCGTGACCCTTGACTGCAACGACGCACCCTTTGACTGCTGTGACAGCCATACTCTCTATGAACCATGGATCCCTCGCCTGATCAAGGGGAACTTGAAATCGTCATAAATTATACAAAACGCGTTGGGTGAATGCTTGTTAACGCGTTGGTCTTCAGGACATCTCTCAAACCCTCACCATCAAGGATGGAAAAGTCCTATGCCCAGCTTGTGACACAGAGATCAAAGTGGGCATGGGCGGACTGGCGAACTTCCGGAAACAACATCGACCTGGGATTAGCAAAGCGTGCCAGGATAATCACAAGAAGAGAAAGAACATTACCGCTCAGAAATGAAACCAGCGCGGAATCCAATCCTTCTTCGCAGCGCACACAAAGGCTCCCAACGCCTGTACTGTCCCTGTACCAGCCCCTGTGATTGCATATGCCATAGACCCTATGTCTTCTGCACCTCATGCGGGTACGTTACAGTTGCCTCACTGGCAGGATTGGCTTCTTATCGTACATGCAGCATCTCCCACACCTGAAACACCTACTGCATGTCAACCACAGGTCCCCTCACATGCAGAGAAGCAATCCGCAGACGTACCTGCTAACCCGTGCCCCGGATACCGTCTTATCTTCCCTCCCGGCCTCCAGCCCCATACGTCCTACCCTTTTGGCCTCCATACAGTCATGTCCTTCCCGTGGGACTACAGCGTGTGTCGTGATGGCTTCTTCCTCACATCGCATTTGTGCACTGGTGAGATCAAAGGGAATGGGCGATGCATGGCATGCAACGACCTCGGTAAAAATGAACATATCAGGAAGATTGTCAGCAGATACACAGACGGCATACATGAAAACACACCTCTCCTCTTCCATGGGATTGGTGGGCTCATTGATGTCGCTCACTGCAAGACTGCTGTGGTCGACCAGTTTCGCCTTGTTCGCCTCAATGACATGAAGAAGCTGTTTCTGAAACAGGGTGTCATTGAGGTTCACAAACAGATGCTACTACCATCTCAACG
>WTXF01000468.1:0-17632 GCA_022496215.1 Russula brevipes | reverse complement strand
GTGTCTCCGCAAACGTTTGGAACCTCAGGTCCATGGTAAAGGCGTGGTTGTTGGACAAGGTCCGGTATGGCTTCGAAAGCCCAGCCGTGCTCGCAATCGACCACTTTTGGAGGTGGGTCAGCTCGAAGGCTTCCCATATGTATGACCCCAGCATCCATCGGTTTCGTGCACAACCTCATGCGGAAGACATTCATTCAGCTGCTTGCCGAGTTCAAACGCCTCGGTTCGCAGGTAATATATGCGGACTTCAGCCGACTTTTGCTTGTCACCTCAAAGCCTCCCGGAACTGCCCATGCATACGCAACGTATATCACAACTGCGGTGACGTCGAATGAGCTATTCCAGCACATATACCTAAGCACGGAGCGTTTCTATGACTTCTTGTTGTTTATGGATCAAGCCAATGCAGGCGGCATTGTGTGCGAAGATCCGCTCTCTGTCGACCCACCAGAGGAACTAGTCGTTGAGATGCGCTGGAATATCGAATTATTCCTACCGCTTGCAATTCAGAGCGAGTTCTCGGACCTCGTTCGTTATTTCCTCCTCGAGATGTACAAAGCCGCTCAAAAGGAAGGCCAACGTGCACCGCTACGTGTTCTCGCCAATGGCGCCCCGGACGCGACGCAGCGAGATGCTAACAAAGTCCGCGAGCGTGACGCGGTCCGAGAGTTTATCTCACGACGCCTGACGAGAAAGCTGTTTCGCGCGATCGAGAGCATCCAGACGCGAATGCGCGCGGCCATCGGCGACCCGACGCAGAACGAGCTCTCACTTTCCCCATCCTGCCGGGTTCACACCTCACCCTGACCGATCCGGCCGTAGAGCTCACAAAGTTCGCCTGTGCGGTGTTCGCGCTGGCGACGCCCTTCGAGAACGAAGTGGGCCTGCTCACCCGCAACGCGCTGGACCTCGTCGGCATCAAGGCGTTCGCGGAGGACGCCGCATTCCGCAATCCCTGCGCGCCGCTGCGCCTGACCAGCGTGCCGTGCCGCCACTGCGACGCGCTGCGGGACTTTGACTTTTGCCGCGACGCGGACCTGCTCCCGCGCCCCGGCGGGGAAGGCGAGCGCCGCCCGCGGTGGGCGTGCGCGCGGTGCGGCGCCGAGCACGACCGCACGGCGGTCGAATTCGAGCTCGTCGAGCGCGTGCATGCGCTCGAGCGGGGCGCGGCGCAGCAGGACCTGCGCTGTGCGCGCTGCGGGCAGGTACGCGCGGACCACGTCGCGCGGACGCACGACTGCGGGGGCTCGTTCCGCAATACGGTGAACCAGACGGACGTGCGCCGGATGCTCCGCACGATGGTGAACGTCGCCATCGTGCACGACCTCGGTCGGCTGCGCGTGCGTCGTTGCCTATTATTTTCTGCTCACGAACGGGGTATTGATGGTATCTCCCTTTCCTTGTCTTTGCAGGAAACCGCCCAGGCCATGTTGGAAAACACATGAGGAGAGGATATGTGGTTGCCTCGACCGGCACCATCCCACCCGCACCCCCTGTTATCCGTCCATCTGCTAGAACTCTTTGTCATCCTGTCATACAAAGCACCGCCAATCATTCCTGTATTAACCATATATCCTCTCGTGTACTGTTTCAGCATCGTTGGAAATTTGACTGGGTGTAGCGCTGGAAAGCACACCCCCTTCTGTCTGCTGTCATCTGCCGGCCTTGGCAACCAGCGACGACCAATTAAATTTCCCCTTCTCCTGCTTGGCCATCACATTCGAAGGCCTATTCCAGAGGGGATTTCCTCTGGCCTTACCATGACTGAACTGAACTGAATTGGACAACAATGTGCACAGGTCGGCGCCGCCATGTATTAGGAGTCAAAGCACAAAGCAACTCAACGAAAACATGCGCGTGATAATGAGGCGGCTGAAAGGCAGCGCGATCAACTAGTCATTCCAGCTCGACCCAGATATACACTGCAGGGGTTGGGTCATGGGTCATGCGCGTCGTGACCTCGTACCCATCAAATGCATCAATTAACGTGACGGGCGTGATCGTACATGTTTCGGCGCATAAAGACTACCTACATACACCAACTGCATTCAATGCTAAGCGTTGCCCATTAATGGCTATATATACAAACACGAGTGCTATGCCCAAGTGCAAAAACTGCCAACACCGATGGATCATTCACAGGTTGGGGGGGGGTGTGGGATGGCGGGTGGCGTGCCGGCGAGAATAAACGTTGATGCCCGAAGCGGGATGTGCGGTCAAAGGCCCTGAATTTGTGCGATGAGGAATTGCTTCTCGTCCTGAGCGTTTCAGTCCACATGATTCATCAGAAAACTTGCCAAGAGCTGGTTAAAAAGAGGGAGTTGATTGCTCACCGTGAACTGTTCGTCTGTCAGGTGATGTCAGAAATCTGTAGCGGCAAGAAGCACAAGCAGGGGACTCACCATCCTTATCGTTGTGGAAGTTCTTGAGGAAAACAAGCAATTTTTCCTTATTCCGTCGGAGGATGGCCTCGATCTGCGGCGGCTTCTTTGGGTTTGCGACAAACACCTTGAATACGTGGAACGCCTCAAATTGAATGTTCTTGCTCTTATCGCGGAGGAGGTTCATCATCATCTTGAGGTTGGCATCGTTCGCAATGTAGCGCGTCATGACGCTGAAGTTTGCACGGTCCAGGAGATCTCGCCGAGCAGTTTGAGCGATGTCGTTTCGTTACGTAGTTGTTCGACAAAATGAGCGTCGTGAAGGAGTTGAAGAACCTTCGTAGTTCTTGTCCAGGTATTCGGCAACCATGGGCTTATGCCGCGTGAGAGTTTCCTTGAGGCTTGTGTATGCGTCCGTAGAAATTCCAAATGTTGTGGTTTCAATGTAATGGGGGTATTTGTAAAACCTAAAGAAGACACCGCGGTCAACGACGAGCACGAGGCCAACACCGGCGAAAACGCGTACTGCTCGGAATACAGGAGGATCTTACATAGCGGTTCGTGGCGAAGCATCTCGCGGAGGATCATGCCAGTGTTGAGGGCAATGTCCTCGTTCTCGTAACCCACAAGGGCAGCGAACAGAACCTCGCGCTTCCCCGATATGTATTCTACCGTGGGCCAGCGCGTGCCGATCTGTCTCCGGAGGAGGTTGTTGAAGATTTGGACGACGTCCTTCCTGGCCTCAAAATCGAAGCGCGCAATGTGGAGGACGAGCAAGTGCAGTAGATCCGTGCTGTATGTCTCCTGCGCTAGCTGCGCGAAAAGCTCCGGTACGGGCTCTGGTCAAAAAAGAAGGTCATCCAGATGGAAGAAAGGGGGGGGAACATAGTCGGAGAGGAGCGCAACCACCGTCGCCATAGAGCATACCCTTGATCTGCTGCAGATACTTGCTTACGTCTTCGCTGGCCTGGGGGAAGGCCGGATCAGAGTCGCTGTGATGCGGACCGCGCAGGGGGTAGCGCACCTTTTTTCTCGGCTCACCTGGGGGGGCAGACTCGAGTTTGAGTATGGTGTCCCGGAGGACGCGCACGAGATCGGTCGGCGTGCGTTGCTTTGTCTTGAAAAAGTTCATGGGCGTCACTGGGGGAGGAGGAGGGCAGAAGGGGTGGTTCGCCACGATGGCGTAAGGTGCTAAGAAGGGGAACAAGACTGAGGGGTTGTGGCCGTGAGGAACATGAGCAGTTGCGGTGTACAGTTGGGTTCTTGACTGGAATGCCGGCATCCCCGCCTGATTTGCACTCAGTTATCGTCCCAATAGTCTCCCCGATGTCTCCTTATTCCTTCTTTCTCGCTTTTGCGGCCATGCAGTGCTTAGATGTCTCCACGGTCGACCTGAGGACCGTAATGACTCTATATGCTTGGCTTGATGGATCTGTGCCCAGGTGATGCAGCACCGCCGTGCGTGACCCGATCGGGCCATCACTCAATACTCAATCGTGCTCCCTCCGCCGTGTGGTCCGCATTCAGCACCTGGCCCTCATTCTAACCACGACTATAAGCTCAACCCAGAGAAGGACTGAGAAGTTGTCCAAAAGCGTGATACTTGGGCCGGTGGGGGCTTTATGTAATTTACGAGAACCCCGGGAGGAAGATAACATAACGACGGTTGTTGAAACTCGCCGGCCGCAATTTTCGGGATGTGCAATCGACCTTCCCTGGGAGTTCTATCGTTTATGTCGCATATGTATGTGTTGCCGTCATGGGCAGTGTCGCCCTGTTGCCCGCGGTCCTCAGTCGAATGCAGTGCCCCGGTGCCTGACAGGGTTGTGCACGTTTGAGGGCCCATCGCGCCCATCAATATAACAGCGCGTAGAGCAGATCAATCAAATCACCTCAACTCGTACCCTCTCTGCTGTAAAATCAAAAAAATGCCTTTCACCCCAGACGACGCCCTCGACCTCCTTTTCCCCGAAGAGCTCGTCCCCCAACACGTCAAGGACGAGTTACCGCCAGAACTCCACGTGCGTATCGATGGGCTTCTCGCTCCACTCTTCCCAACATTTGCTCTTTCTTAATCCCTGCTCTGACCTCCACGTCGTCCCCGCATTTCTGCCGCAGATTCGCCCATTGGCCGCGACCGACTACGAGCGCGGGCACCTCTCCGTGCTCGGCGTGCTCACACAGGCGCCGGATGTCGGCGCAGAGGCGTGGGCCGCTCAGTTCCAGGTGATGCGCGGCGAGCCCGCGGCGTACTACCTCCTCGTCGTCGTCTCGCGCGAAACGGACCGGATCGTCGGCTGCGGCGGTGTCTTTGTCGAGCGCAAGTTTTTGCGCGGGCTCGGGCGCGTCGGCCACATCGAGGACATCGCCGTCGCTCGCGAGATGCAGGGCAAGAAGCTCGGCCTGCGCATCATCCAGGCCCTCACCCACATCTCGGAAGCCGTGGGCTGCTACAAGACCATCCTCAATTGCAGCGAGACTAACATTGGTACGTCTATGCTCCCCTGCTGCAGGGAAACGGGATCTTGTGTCGTTGACCTTCTTTTTTCTCAGGATTTTATGAAAAGTGTGGTTATGAGAAACGGGAGGTTGAAATGGTGATTATCGTGTGTGTAAGATTCTGTGAATACCTGCTGATCTCTCGTAGGCGAAGTATGCCATAGGGCGTGCGCATACCCCGAGGCTCTGAGCCCGATGTTCTACTTTCGACACCCGCCCCCTCAGATGATCAACGGACCTTTGAAGCTTGAAGACCCTAGATATCGCCCTAGACATTGTATAACCTCAGTATCGGAGCATCGCTGTGCATGTTACTTTTAAGCGTCTCGCGTGTAGAGTTCTCGACGTGGTTCCAGGGGGGTTGCATGGTACAACAGCTCAGACTATCGTACACTTGCAACTCACAATAAATGTACTATCATAAAAATCGTGAAAAGCCGCGCGTAGGTAGCCACGCACGCGGGACTGCCAGAGAAGCCGAAAAAAAAAACGCACAGGAGCACAAGAAAAAAAAGAAAGGGTGCTGGACCAAATCATGTGTCTTCATCCTCTTCTTTCAATGCGTCTTCCTCCGAGCCACCATACCGCCCCTGAGCCTGAGGTATTGACTTCCAATCCCCGCTCGGTCGCGGACGGAAGCTTTCCCTGCGCGCGCGCTTCGCTTTGAGTGCGACCGTCTGCGGATGTCTCAACATGGACGCGGACTTGGACGTGCCCGGTCCGGAGCCGACGCTGCGCGCGCGGTACGAGCCCGATGCCGATGCCAGGTGTGAATTTGCAGCGCCAGCGCTCGGCGGGCGGCCGATCCCGAGCGCGGCGTGTTGTCGCGGGATAGTGGCAGACACCGCGCGCATCGGCACGGGCATCGCGATCTTGCTCGGGGCGACGTGGCGGCCTGCGCCTGCGCTGGCCCCGCTCGCAGACCGGGGCACGAAGCTGGGTACTTGGGGGACGACGTTGGTTTCCGCCAGCCGCGGCCGCTTGCTCGGCACCGAGTGCGAACGGCCCATGCTCGACGCGGGGCGCACCGCCGGTGTGATGACGCCCTTTCCGGGTGCGGAGTTCGGCGTCGTCGCTCGTGGTGGCACGGAGCCCGCGCGTGTCTTCCCGCCTCGACGGTTTTCCTTGTCGGCGGCGCCAGTTGCGCTGAGCAGAATTTGCAGCATGCTTTCTCCGTGCACGAGGAAAGGGCGACCTGCCTCCGCCTCCCATGCAGGGATTGAGGTGAGCAGGTCTTTTTCTAGCTGTTGATCCCAGTAGTCAACACCGCCGCATCCCAGATCGTCGACTAGAAGTGCACCCACCCTCGGCTTCTCCTTCTGAACACGCTTGCGCATCTTTTCTTCGCGCAAGAGTCGCCCTGGATCTCGCGGACCCCGTCCAAGGAGGCGGCTCTGGTCGGATGCCGTATTTGCAAGTTCCTTCTCCTCTTCGCAAATGTCGAAGTACTTCCGCACGCCAGGGAGGAGATAGGCCTTTGTCCGTCGCTCTTCCTTGAGCCGCTTGATCTCCTCCTCGTGAAGGAGTAACAATTCTTCCGTGTGCTCATCTACAGAAGCTGAGTCGAGATCATAGGATCCCAGAGGACTCAACGCACCGTCAAAATAAGGCATGAAATCCCCCCGCTCCTCCTCGCCAACGAGGAGCTCGTCCCACAGCTTGGCGATTTCACCGCGCGCGTTCTCCACGAATGAACTCATGCGTTCGCGCTTCAATTCAAGCATGCGCTCGAGCTCTGCTTCATACTCGCGGATCGTTTCCTCCGTGCTGCCGCGATGCGCATCGACGAATCCATCCATTGCTGCGTCCGGGACGCCCAGCCGCCGCCACAGACCCTCGAGCTGGTCGTACATAGCCTGGATATGCGCTTCACGGCGGCGTTGCAGGTCCTCGAGGGCACCACGAGTCGCCTCTGCCCACGCAAGTAGACGAGGAGTTGGCTCGACGCCATCGAGTCCCGCGCAGCTCCCTGCGAGGAGCTCGTCATCCGCTTCGTCGAGCCGTGCGACGAAACGCGCGAATATGTGCTGGTATGTGATTTCCTTCTCAGAAGAATCAGACGTGGAAGTGGGAAATAATAATGGGGGCTTGGATCGCGAGCCCGGCGTTGGCGTTCGTGTAAAGGGGTCTGAGGGTGACGTCAAGCCAAAACTCATGGCAGAAGGCGGGCGAGAAACAGGCAGTAAGCCTAGCGAATTCGATGATGACGATGACGAGGAGGGAAGGTCCTCGAGCGTAGGTGGCACGATGCCGAGTTCGGTGTGTAACCAGTCAATCTGAACGAATATTGTCGATAGTTGGTTGAGGCGCTTGGACTACCGAACGTGAATATACGTAGAGGCAGGCAAGGAGCCGAGTGAGGCTTACCATTTCGCCCTTCCCTCGTACAAGCTCTTTCTCTAGTCTCGAGAATCTTTCCGGGCTTACGTCCTGGTAGGGTGCCCCGGAGTTGTAACCGGCGGAACGGTCAAGAACATCTTCGGGGAAAAAGCCGTCTCCGACGATGCGTGACATGGAGACGAGGCGAGTGGTAAGAGCAATCAGTTGCTCGAGCTTGGTGTGGTATAGCTGTGTCGAAGTCAGCCATCGACATCGTGCCGGAAGGAGCTGCTCACCTGCCGTAGCCTCTCTTGAAGTTCAGCGAGTTGCTCATATCTTCTGGGGAGGATATGCTCCCTGCGTAATTCCGTGGCGGTGATTTCCAAGCCCTTTGCTGAGGGACCAAGGGCCATGCTGAAGCTATGGCATTCCGACTCAAGATTCTCGCAACGCTCCTCTAACTCGTGTACTTGCTTCCTTCTGGAGCCGATCTGATCCTCGACACAACGGGTAAGAGCCATTTGCAAGGACGATAGTTCATCTGCGAGGGCGGTAGGAGGAAGACCGAGTTGAGCATGCAGTGTTGGGAGAAGTTGAGTCTGTGTTTGGAGGTGGGTATGCAGAGAGTTAAGAAGTGAGGTGATTGTAGGCTGCGATGTCATGTCTGCTTGCAAGTCATGCAGTGTCAGCCCGAGGGTTCGCTTACGACGGTCCGTTACGGCGTCCGTTCACGACGACGACGACGACTTCAACGCGAACCGCGAACGCGACGAACGCGCCAAAGTTCAACATCACGTGATAGTACAACGCGTCATTATCTTATCTTAATCTTATCATCTTATCAGAATCCCGCTTGTGCTGCCTCGCGCTCTGCAAGACTCCCTCGGGCAGCCCACCTCTTGACATGTCCCAACCCGTCTTCATGGACACCCTCCTGTTCAGTAGGGAGGCCCCAACCACCTCCACCAGGCGTCTCAATCCGCAGGCGGTCCCCTTTACCCATGCGGATCGTAGCCTTCCCGCCAATGTTTATCTCCCGTGCACCCGGTAAATCACTTACAAGAGTATCTCCATCCTCCTCGCGTCCTTGCTTGATCCAGGTGTTGCGCCCAGGGCCTGCTGATGCGCCACCTTCGAGACCGTATGGCGCACGCGTCCGTCGCTGTAGGGACAGGTTACATTTTCCGATGTAGATATGAGATAAGACGAGCGCCGCACCTCGGATAGAATAGACACTTGCAACGGCTCCAAGAATTCCAATTCCCGGATAACGCCCTCGCCCCCGCGGAATTTACCAGGCCCAGCAGAACCCTGGCGCATACCAAATATGTGCACGAGTACTGGGTATCGTCGCTCAAGTAACTCGACGTCGCCGATACGTGTGTTGGTAATGTGTGTATGGACTCCCGATGTTCCATGCCAATTCGGACCTGCCCCAGAACCTCCCGCAATCGTCTATATATTCGGTCAGCATCCACATAGGGAAAATAAAGGGTGAAGCCACATACCTCGTAATAACCCCACCCTGCGACTGCACGACCTTCGCTGTCTTTACCACCCGCACCGAAAGTGAGGTTGTTTGTGCACCCTTGACTGGCAGCGCAGGCATGGAATGCTCGCAACACGACGTCTACGATGCGCTGTGATGTAAGTACATTACCCCCACATACTGCCGCAGTGCGTGATGGTGCCAATAGGCTACCGTTAGGAATCCGAACTAGTACAAAAAAATGAATGAGAATAACGAAGAAACGAAGAGAAGTTCTTACTGTCAAGAGGTACAAGGCAACCAGCATTAAGAGGGATGTCAAGGTCCAGCATTGCGCGGATGCAATAAATCACTGCCGAGTGGACGACCGAAGTGGGTGAGTTGAGGTTCCCGCGAACTTCGCAACCTGTGCCCTCAAAGTCGAACACAGCGGAACCGTCGTCCTCATTTATCTCCACTCGTAGACAGATCTGTTAAGTCCCATCGCCGAGTCAGGACGTCAGCAGTCATTCGTTACAGGGAAGAACATGCAGGAGAGCCATCATCCAGATAATCAACCGCGCTCAAGACATTGGTACCCAATTTCTTGGCAACATCGCGCAGGAGATTGCGCACAGAGCTTTCTGCATTGTTTCGGATATGATACATGTATTCTTGGACGGTTTTTAGGCCATAATCCTCCACGACTACGACAAGAGATAAACTAATTGATAAATAAGATCACAGTGTAGGCAGAATGAAGGCGTACTCTGGTGAATTAATTGGATGCCCTTGTGATTGGCAGCAATTTGCTAGACACATAACCAGTTTCTCAAGAATCCAAGACGTGTAATGCCTCATAGCTTACAGCTTTCAGATCACTCTCGACATCTCGGATATTACGACATCCGGAGCTTCCTGGGTATTTTGCGGGCTGGTCGATCATGTGTTCGTATAGTCCCTTTTGATCGAACGCGCCTTCTTTCACGAGTTTGAAACTGACAATCTCGGCACCCTCCTCGAAGATGTTCACGGAGGTAGGGGGCATGGATCCAGGCAGGATCCCGCCAATGTCTGCGTGGTGCCCCCGTGACGCGGTAAAGAAAATGATTTCTTTGGATTCTGGATGGAAAACGGGACTAATTATGGTGATATCTGGAAGATGCCTGCCGTAAGGAGTGCTGTGAATAACAGACAGAGGGGAAAGACAAAGTAACTTGCGATCCTCCTGCATGAGGTGAGTTGGTCATCAGAACATCCCCTTCCTTGAGATCACCTCCATAAAGCCTCATTTGATACTTGACGGCACTGTGAAATACGATTGGGTCCCGATTGCAGCGAGAAACGAGTCAGACGCACAAGCTCATGGACCCCAAATGAATTGGAATGAAGGGAGCATTGGCCACCAGATCACCATCCGGAGCGAACAAAGCGCACGAAAAGTCTAGGCGTTCTTTGATGTTCGTGCTAATAGAGGTCTGCTGCAATGAGCGTCCCATCGCCTCTGCGACGCTCATAAAGCGATTTGCAAAGAGCGTGAGCAAGATAGGATCCGGTCCTTCGGGGTTTGACATCATGGACTGGGAATAAGTAGCGAAATGACAGGAGACACAAGGTAGAGAGTGTGCAACCCGGGTAGTAGACGAATGGAATTAGGCATCCCCGACTTTTAGGGATTACTGTATTGCATGATTACATGTCGCGGTGGGAAAAGATGTACAAAATGGTGCATCGATCTCACGCCCGGTACGCAAGGCGTCACCGCGTCACTAGTCACTCACCGCGTCCAGTCGTTCTATTCTGACCTCCGTCGGTGGATATATCGATTCGCCCAAGCTCAAAAAAAAAAAAAAAAGATCAACACGGTGCTTAGGAAGGGTAAGTCGCTGTTGCACATTCAGAATTCGAAGTCGAAAAGGCGACCTCGTTGTATTTATTTGGATTCGATTTCGACTCGCTAATATACACCGTGATTGGTCTTTTCGTCCTGGTAGTTTGGGTTTCATTCTGCACCGCCACACGACCCCAACCTCCACTTATCTCATACACAGCTCACGGCAAAATCGAGCGATGTCTCGAATATCATATTTAAATGCTCCCAACTACGCTATGCAGGCATGCAGAGGAAGGGGAACGACGGGCACGTATCGCCCGTTTCCCGACCTGGACCCATCTATAAGACCACAATCCACTCGGAAGACCGGTACTGTGGGTTGTTATAAACGCTCTTGCTATGGTTCAGAACAGGAATCAAACACCGCGCGCTATCAGTTAGCCAATCTGTCAGACAGCAGACGAGGCACCACCTCCCAGTCCTTCACACCCCTCATTATCTCCTTTTCCCGCGCCAATGCCGCCTGTTCCTTGGGTGGACGGGACACGTCGCAACCAGGCCGTCTCCGCCACGCAAGGCACGAAGTTAAAGGTCTCGAAAAGACAAGAGGTGACGGGTACACTAGTCAGGCTGATCACCAGAGGAAACTGTACGATGACTGGCGTAATTCTATCCACGGTTGACGGTCCCAGCTTTCCTTACTCCAGAACAGACTCATTTGTCACACTCTGCTTCCCGGGCGACACCATATTCTTCTGTGTATTTCTAGATTTTCTGGTTGATGCACAACCTGACTCCCTGGGGGCGGGTCTGCAGAACTACACCGGAGCGCAATCTGCAAGCACCGTACTCAAAAAGTACAGAAATCGCACATCCAATTACGATAGAACCCACAAAAGCAAGCTCGGACATATCCTGATATGTACCACCGATGCCCATACCGACACAATCCACACTACCTCAATATTCAGAAATGATCCTTAGCGACATAATTCAGAACTACCGGCCTCAGAGAACATCGGCTATCTTGACTGTGATCACCACCTTACAATTACCATCAGCATCCGGTTCCATGCAGACCAACTTGACCTGAGAATCGGGATCGCGCAAGTAACGAATCGCGAGTTGTCGAAGATTCTCTGCTGCTAGTCGATCGGGAGTGGGGGGCTGGTATGCAAATGGGTCAGGAAAAGCGGCCATGCCAGGGCCGGGTGCATCAGACCGGGGAGCATGGTCTAAAATAGCATAATCTTGATTCTCCTGCAGCGAAGCATCCAGTCGGGAGCACTAGAAACGATGCATCGACACTTACGGTCACATTTGGTAGAGCAGGTGCCGGAACCTCTTGAGCTAGTCCTACACCAGGAAAGACGTGTGGGTTCTGAGTGTCCGAGTCATTGGTTAATAAGAAACACGATAACGGGCAGATGGAAATTACTGACACCTAGGAGTCGAGGGTCATACCGGTCATAGTCTGTCATGCCATGATAGGCTGTATCGATGTGGGAAGGGTTATGCGCTGGTCTACCTTGCCCAGCAACATCAACATCCCCAACTGGCTGAGGTACGTCTTCCCAATGATCGTTACGTTGGTCGATGACGACAGCGGGAAGGACCTAAAGAAGGATACGCATCGATAAATGAGGGTTCGCGAAAGGGAGAATATCCCGATAAAAGGGCTCACCCCGTCATTCCCAACATTTTGCGACGTATGGTTATATGGTCGGCACAGCATGGGACGAGGATACACGTCTCCGGGAAAGTGATCGACTTGTTGTAGTTCGACACCAGCCATGGTACTGTGGACTTAGCAGTGTAATTGAGCTTGGTGGGGGGAACTTTTGTGTGGAGTTGTCTCCTAGCCATAGTCACCTTCACCTTAAATAGCGTCCGAACGGAAGGTGGGACTACCATCATCACCCAGAAGGGCAAACACGCACTGGCAGTGCTCACGCTGAAGCCGGACTCGGCGTCGGCGTATCCTAGAATTTCTTTGTGCCTGACCACTGCCTGACCGACCTGAATGTATTCCCGATCCGATCTCTCCCAAAAGGATTGCCCGCCAGTCGCACGAGTGGCACGACTTGATCGAACCGATCCAGCAAAGTGTTTACACGATAGAGAGGCAACAACGTCCCACTGCACGATTAACTTTAATCTACCCTCACGCTCCCGTTCTATTTCCATAGCCCGCACAGCAAAAAACGGGGATACAAGGTTACAGCTGAGAATGCGCAGCGAGAGAAAGCACTTCGAGAACTACATGAACACTAACTGTATGAACTTGGCCTCAGGTCCGAGTCCTGAATCTCTTCCGCGGGGAGTGTTCGAAAGCATGGGTATAGTACGTCTTACGCGCGGCGGGAACAACAATACTAATGCTCTGACGGCTGTCATCTCATAGCTCCAGGCGGCGGCGCTGTAGTTCTACAAACCTTCCTGCCCTGGGCCACTGGCACACCACGTCCATGTACAGGCTCTTACCCTCACCTCATAAGTTTCAGGGTCTTCATGATTGAACGCATGGCCAACGTGTCGCTTTCGGATCGAAGACTATTAGTTATGATCCTCGGGTCTTCCGTACACTGTCTCGAAGAGCTTTTGATTGCGCTTTCACCCATCTCCGCCAGTGTCCGAATCATAAAGGCTGTTGTGACCAGAAGGTCCATACCTGAAGCGGATTAGCAGTGCTGTGATGCGTGTGCATAAACAAAACCCCATTGGAGCCAACGGGCGATCCACCGCCACCGACCACTCCATTTGTCAGTTTGAAAATTTGTCATGCCCTCCCAAGTGCCCTCCACGAACGCCACACATCAGAACGCCGAGACGATGATTGGAGGACGAGATCCGGAGATCGCCAACGCCACACAAACTGAGAAACGATAATGCCAACGCCACGCAAACTGAGAAACGAGAACGCCGACGCAACACCACATCCTATATTCGGCCTATGTAGCATATTCGTTGCATATCTTCCAACCGACGCAAAGTTGTGACCCAACTCTTTACAGCACCCTTGACTTGCACTTCTCAATCTTGCATAGGTCAGTTCGTGAAGCTCTTTCAGTCTTTCAGTACTCGGACAGAAATTTAAAATATGCTGCGGATCCCTTATCCCACCACCCATACCCCTGACAGACGTACGCTGAATGCCGCAAAAACTGCCAGATGATACTTTGTACTTGTCATTCGAGATGTGAGATGATATTCTACACCCTAGTATCTCCATTATTTTTGTGCCCGCTGCTCGGTCCCATAATCCCATTACACTCCCGCCTGAATGCCCGTCTTACAATACAATCTTTGCTGTATTAGACCCTAAGTCACGACATCCAGCCTGCATGGCACGTGACCGTCTACGCGTTGATAAAACCTCGCGTTGGACACTATCTCCCCTCAGTCCGTTACCATAACGTGTACTGAGGGTGAGTAAAACACAGCTACTCTTACTTAACGTCTCATACTCATATGTCTGCATAGTCTGTCGGTTATTTAGGTAAACGCGATAATGATAGTCCGTTACCATAACGTGTACTGAGGTCTGTCGGTTATTTAGGTCTTTAAATGCTGCTCGGGGTTGTAGTCGTCTGTTAACTTGAAGGCAATGATAGCGCATGTCGCTGATACCTGGTGCAGTGCTCCTGAGCCTGTTCTATTCTGGACTGTATATAGGTCTTTTTACATCAAGACTGTGGAAAGCTCTGTCCAGGAAGCTGCACGAAGACCAATACATCGTGCTTGCCCTTTTGAGGGACTTGGACCCACTAGCAGCACCCTCGTATTCGTCCTGCCGCAACGAAGAGGGTCCCTGGTGGTGCCAATATTGACACCCGCACAAGGATCGCGCTCGGAACACAAGTTCATCAATAAATTATCATTCAGATGATACGAGGATGATGTGTGCATTGTGTCGAAATGATGATCACGCTCACTGCAGGAAGCTGAAATAGAGCCATGGTGCTGTCACGATCGTGCAAACGTTCAAATATCAAATGCCGTCACACCTGTGCTCACCTCCTTACTTGCCAAGATATTGAAAAGCACTGCCGATTTCTTTTCAGTCCTAGGGTAGGGTTTTCGGCAAGACTAAAGTGTGGTAGTAATCTAAACTCGATTAGGGCCTGTCACTCCGCAACGTAGATCAATACATTCGAAAAAAGCGAATAGGGCAGGAATTGGGGACCTTGGCTCTAAGGTGATACCAAACAAACCCCTTGCCCGCGCTTCACTCAAGAGGACAGCAACTAGACCTAACACTTGCTCGCACCAATGGATATGCGGCGACGGTCCCCATAGCGGTATGAGACATCATTGCATCATCGCTTCTATCCTATTCGCGCAGCCTCCGCCCGCTCTTCAAAGAATCTGCGGACATCCATCTCGGCGACTTCCCTGCCTTCCTGCGCAAACGGCCTCAGGAAATTCTTGAGGTCATCTCTGAAGACCAGTCACGTCAGTCTGTTTCGAGGGACACGGTCAACTGCGCACCTCATCGTATTGAAAGCGCGGATGCCATCGAGAGCACGGTCACGTGGGATGCGCTCGAGGGCACGGAGTCCCAGCTCCTCAAGCGATAGCTCTAGAATATTGAATTATCCACCCTTCCTGCGACTAACGGCGATCGGGACTCACTGGAATCGGGGTCCTCTGGTGGTTCATAGGTTTCTTCCACCTCGAGGAGATACGAGCGCTTCCGTAGTTCCGGAAGGCACGAGTCACACAGACACCATCGTTTACGCCAGTCCCCTGAGAGAAAGATGTCACCTGCGCCCAGCATCTGCGCACCACCCTGGGCGAGAACTGTCTGGGCGAAGGGATGCGGGGTCGGTGCACGGCACGTCTTTTGAGAGTCAAAGGACGTCCCGGATGTGCGCGAGCGTTTAACGCTCGGGCCATCTGGAGAAGGCGAAAGATTGAGTAGGCTTCTTTTTTTCCCCTGGAGAGTATCGGGGTCTTGTTGAGATGGTGTTGCAGCTCCAGATAAAGGTTGTGTAGGTATGTATGTGTGATTCAGGAGCGACGCTTCCACATGAGCGGGGTTTTGGCTCTCTGTTTCCGAGCCTTCATCTACGACGAGGTGATCTTCCGGGAGGGCACCGATGATCTTCCATGAGGAATCAGGGTCGTCGCGAACAACCATTGCGACTCCTGGCGTCCCTGCCCAGGCCTGCAAGATAGGTATCCGTGAGACACACGATCTGCAGACAAGTGCATCGTAATCCTCAGCAGTAACCAAAGGAGGTGGGAGGCCGGATGAAGACGCGTCTGAGCGGGAATCATCGTCTTGTCCCTGTTGTGGTGCGCCATTTTCTTCCACCATAATCTCTGGGGACGGAAGGCGGGAAGGCGGACGAGCGCGCAGATTCAGGCAGGATTCGTGATACCAGTCCTGAAAAGTGCATTGGCAAGGGTCGTGGCTAAAGCAACCATGAGCGCACCTCACACGTGAGACATTGTATCATGGTTTCCCGCTCCGACTTGGCATCGTACGGTCGTCCACAGCGACAGAACTTCCTGTCGAAATTTTGGCCATACTCGTTCTCCTCGTTTGGAGCTTCTGGGTGCTTATGAAGCGTGCACGGCAGCGCGAGGGCGCTGGTGGGACAGTCACAACGGAAATTGCGTTTTGGAAATAGCTCGAGCTGTTCGTGGTCGGTGTGACAGGCGATAGAACAGGAGGAGCAGATGCCGCGGCGCGAAGCACAGGTAATGCAAAGGTAAACCGCCTGGCGAATGTGGCCACGGGGATAAGTACAGTGAGAGAACGAGAAGGGAAGGGCCAAAGCGGCTTCCTTCTCGAGCTCCTGTTGTGAATCAAGGAATTCGGTGAGAGTGCTGGTGCTGGCCATGTCGTGCCAACTACTGAGAGGGAAAGCCTTATCAGGACGCGAGTCCACGTGGGAAAAAAGCAAACGGTGGACACGGCCATCTGTGGACAATAACACGCATTTTATTATTCCAACGTGGAGGCATTTGTATTCGAGCGGCCAGATCTCGCTCTCAGCGGCCCTGTCTGTCTTCCGCAGGTCTGTGTCGATGCGCACCCACAAGGACATCCGGACATGCGGGCCGCGCAGTCCGCAGCAAGCGGCGTCCGTCCTTGTCTTGTCTTGTCTGGCGCCCGCCTCGACTCCCTTAACACACACACGCCCGCCCTCCCCACCAGCAATGCCAGCCGCTAAAAGCAAGGGAAAGAAAACGCGCGCGCTCTGCTGCTCTCGGCGCAGGAGAGACGCCCTCTTCAAAGCGTATCAAATCTGATTCGACCAACTCTTTCCGTAAGTCGGACTGTTGCATGAGCTGCACGCCGCCTTGTGCGGTCTCACACGTAGTCTTGCAGCAGACCCAGGGGTAGTGACTCAGATGCAAGAGAAATTCTGCCTCGCCACAGCCTATAAAGATGCCAAACTCTCAAGGTGTACTTCGTGTTCCCGTCGCAATGGGATGGATACCTGTCGTTTCCGTGACATTCGCTTCATCAAACGCGACGGCGCCGGTGCATATCGTGGCATTGGCTTCAAAACCAACCCTGCTCAGACCCTCGGGCGGGTTAAATTTCCCCACTCATGGAACTCAGAACTGCGGAAAGAGCATGTCAGAACCATTAAGGTAGGTGCCGTGTTGTCGTGCCCTTTGCACAGCATCGCCGACATCACAGAAAAGCGTGTGGTCGCCGTGGGACTTCTCCCAGTACTCCAAAGAGAGATTCAACATTTGGAGCACAAGGATACCATCTGTCGGCCCCGCGAGGTTGATGTCCGTGCGACATGCGGTAAGGGGTCATTATGTCCGTCTTGACGCGCCACCGACTAAGCCCATCAGACACTTGCTTGACGTCACTCTTCTCGTTGTCGTGGATGTGTCGCTTATGTGGGCGTGAGGCATGCGCAGAGTGTTATGAGAAGCTCCGCTCGATACCCCCAAACACGACTCCGGCAAGCGCGCCAAAAGGATCGCCGTGATCCCGAGAAGCGTCTCGTCGCATGCGTCCCCCGCGAAAGTCACTCTTCCGACCAATTCTTCCCCATCTCGCGTTTCGCCGAGTCGGAACTTCGTTCAGCTGTCGAGGAGATGAGCTCCATCCTCAATGAAGACCAACACGCGGCGGGCCCATCGAGGGAGCGAACC
>WTXF01000467.1:0-17644 GCA_022496215.1 Russula brevipes | reverse complement strand
GGTGGAGGAAAGCCGGGGCCGGACGTCGACGCCTTGAATGGAAAACTTTGAAACGTTTCGAAAATGCTTCAAAGTTGAACGTTGAACGTGTCCTCGCTGCAGCCATCCAAATGGAAGCTGGAAAAATGTGGCCCAAGGCGGCCAACCCCACCGCACGAATTTATCTTGCTCATTCACACGGAGCGCCCCCCTGCTGGAATCGAAAATCATCTGCCGGGTGAGGTCGGCCAATAACGTAATAACCTTTGCACTGGCAAGTCATGGAATTGCTGACATGGGAGTTACTGACTAGTTGATAATCGCGTGGTCGCGAGTATCGCCTCGAATACACTCATGTTGCGGTCCCATCATGCTGAGGTCCACGAGCAATGTTGTAAGTTTTCCACGGATCTGGCCATACGTGAGGGATGATGGCAGCGCAGCAGGTGATTGACGGCGATCCTCACCGGCGCCTTGATTATAGTCATGTTGTTATATTAGGCCGCATTTGGCCTCAGGTCTTCTTATTTATTGGTCCCTTCTGCATGATTCGGCTTCCTTGGGGCCCAAAACCGAGTGCCCCGGAATAATTTATGACAGAGGCATCAATACAGGATATACTAAGAGAGTTAAACGGGTCTGAATCAGGAAATGTTAAACAGGCTGCACCAAGCCTCTTGGTGATCACTCTCGCCGGCGCGTGGCTCGGTAATGGATGAGTTGAACGATTCACTGCAGTTACAATTCAGTTCTTGATGTTTATCCATACAATATCAAGATCACGTACATGAAGACCATGACCATGCCTGCCACAATACACCCGACTCCGTGGTCATTTTGCAACCGTGTCGTCCTCCGCTCCATGATCCAACAGTAGCTGCATAACGTCCTGATGTCCTCTTGTTGATGCTCGCTGGAATGGGGTCTGACCGTCCTTGTCCCGCGCATGAACATCGGAGTTGCGTTGAAGTACATCAGGAAAACAGCAAAATGCTGAAAGCTTCTTAATGCTTCTTAATGCTTCTTTATTGCTCTTATTAAGCAGGGTGCCCTTCTTAATAAGCGGATAAGAGGCATTAAGAGGCATTAAGAAGCATTCAGCATTTTGCCGTTTTCCTGATGTAGCAACTGTACAATGTCAAGGTATCCCTCTTCGGATGCCAGATATAACGAAGTCCTGTGATAGGAATCTTGGGCGTTGACATCTGTACCATGCTCGAGAAGGATCTGAACTATATCCACACGTCCTTGTCGCGACGCATCATGCAGTGGAGTTAAGTTATCGTTGTCCTTTGCATTCACATCTACGCCAAGCTCGAGAAGGACACGAACAACTGCCAGCCCTCCGGAATACGAGGCGAGATGCAATGGCGTGTCCCCATCTCCGTCCCGGACCTTCGGATCTGCACCACGCTGGAGTAGGAGCTGAGCAATATCCACATGCCCTCTGTTCAACGCATCATGGAGCGGAGTTGAATTGTTCTGGTCCTTTGCGTTCACATCTATGCCAAGCTCGAGAAGGACACGAACAACTGCCAGCCCTCCGGAATACGAGGCGAGATGCAATGGCGTATTCCCATCTCCGTCCCGGACCGCCGGATCTGCACCATGCCGGAGTAGGAGCTGAGCAATGTCCACATGCCCTCTTTTCAACGCATCATGGAGCGGAGTTGAATTGTTCTGGTCCTTTGCGTTCACATCTACGCCATGCTCGAGAAGGACATGAACAACTGCCACCTCTCCGGAATACGAGGCGAGGTGCAATGGCGTATTCCTATATTTGTCCCGGACCTCCGGATCTGCACCACGCTGGAGTAGGAGCTGAGCAATGTCCACATGCCCTCCTTTCAATGCATTTTGCAGCGGTGTTGAATTGTTCTGGTCCTTTGCGTTCACATCTACGCCATGCCCGAGAAGGACACGAACAACTGCCAGCTTCCGGAATACGAGGCGAGATGCAATGGCATATTCCCATCTCCGTCCCGGACCACCGGATCTGCACCACGCCGGAGTAGGAGCTGAGCAATGTCCACATGCCCTCTGTTCAACGCTTTATGCAGCGGAGTTGAATTGTCCTCATCCTTTGCGTTCACATCTACGCCATGCTCGAGAAGGACACAAACAACTGCCACCTCTCCGGAATACGAGGCGAGGTGCAATGGCGTGTCCCCATCTCCGTCCCGGACCTTCGGATCTGCACCACGCTGGAGTAGGAGCTGAGCAATATCCACATGCCCTCTGTTCAACGCTTTATGCAGCGCAGTTGAATTGTTCTGGTCCTTTGCGTTCACATCTACGCCATGCTCGAGAAGGACACGAACAACTGCAAGCTGTCCGGAATACGAGGCGAGGTGCAATGGCGTATTCCTATATTTGTCCCGGACCTCCGGATCTGCACCACGCTGGAGTAGGAGCTGAGCAATATCCACATGCCCTCTGTTCAACGCTTTATGCAGCGCAGTTGAATTATTCTGGTCCTTTGCGCTCACATCTACGCCATGCTCGAGAAGGACACAAACAACTGCCACCTCTCCGGAATACGAGGCGAGGTGCAATGGCGTATTCCTATATTTGTCCCGGACCTCCGGATCTGCACCACGCTGGAGTAGGAGCTGAGTAATGTTCATATGCCCTCTTTGCAACGCATTATGCAGCGGAGTTGAATTGGAATTGTTCTTTGCGTTCACATCTACGCCATGCTCGAGAAGGACACGAACAACTGCCAGCCCTCCGGAATGCGGTGCGAAATGCAATGGCGTATTCCCATATTTGTCCCGGCCCTCTGGATCTACGCCATGCTCGAGAAGGGCCTGAACAATGCCCACATGTCCCACTTGCAAAGCCCGCTCCAATGGACTCCACTCGTCATCGACTTCGTCCCGGGTTTCTATATTCGCACCGTGTTCGAGAAGCACTTGAACAACCTCAAAATATCCAAATCGGCATGCAACACCCAGTGGAGTCTCGCCGTCGTCGAAGCCTCGAGCGTTCACGTCTTGCGAGCGCTCGGCGATCAGGAACCTCGCGACTCGTGGATGCCGCATGCGGCGGCGTAATGCAAGGGAGTTGCCCTGGTCCTCGCTGGCCCGAAATTCATCGTCCTTGGATCGATGCTTGCGTCTTGTGGATCGTATATCCAGACCCAGACTGAAAGATGGTGTTTGCTCGGCTCAAACAGACATCTCGTCGCATCTTCCGTGTGTGGCATACATTCTCGAACCGCGCATGACCAACCCAGTGCTCCGCAGCGTACTCAGCCAGAGAAAACTTCTCCAGGCTGTCCTTGGTGATGTGTTCACCCAGGTGCAGCAGAGTGCTCAGGCACGCTTGCGCGACGATCGTGTGAGCCGGCGTCATGGAAACGTGGAAACGGGAGATGCTGGCATCGCCCGCCTTGGCGAGGCGCTCGGATGTCAGGTACTCCTTCACCGAGAAATGTGCGAACTGGATTACTGAAGAACCATCCACATTGACTATGGAAAGTAGACTGGAACATGTGGATAGCACAGCGTGCGATGGATCTTCTGGCCGCCAATCCGCCAAAAACGTGGGGTTGATCCTGCTTCGAAATCGAATGCGAGGAATTCTGCGAGCTCCTCGACACGAAGCGGACGGGCGGCTGCTGCGACACACTGGAATAGTCTGTGCGCGCATTCCCAATTCTGTTCACCAATATCTTCCAATGTGCGTTCATATGTGTCGTCAAGCGTGTTAGGCAGTTCATCGAGAGCACGCTGTATACGGCTTGGGAGGCAACGGCAAAGGTAGGCGAGCTGACAGAAAACCCAACGGAACCTGGATTAGATGCATGAGAAATGGCCATGAGGATCTGTGGTGTTGATAGCTTACATGCCATCGGCTCTCTCCGTGAGGGTATTAATTACGAGATCTTTATCCGCTGTTTTCCATCATCGCATCTTTGGGTCGGTGTGGACGACAGACCTGACGTATTCGGAGATGTCCTGGATTTGTCCGGTCTCACTATGGAGGGAAAGAGAACGGAAGGCTAGGGGTTCGAGGACAGGTTCGATATCGGCCTCTGGTCTGCTAGTGACACAAATCCGCAGACCCGGAAGGTGTGAACCAACAAGATTTTCTACGAGTTCCAGAACTTGTTCCCGAGGGGACGACAGACCGGTCGCAGTCGGACATTCATCCAACCCATCGACGATGATGTAGGTTGTGGCTTGTCCCGGAAGCTTGAGCATCTTCTCCAGGCACTGTGCAAGTTCGTCATCTCCGGGATGTTGTGAGCCGTCCTCATGTACCGAATATAAATCGGAAAGAACGGCACAGTAGGAGTCGGACTGATCGCAAAGTTGGACAAGGAGCGATGACAGCAATCCACGCAGGTCCTTCTTCTGGACGTCTCTGAAGTCGCAATAAAAGAAAGCCAATGAGGCTAGTCCCCGCTTGCGCATGTCACGAATGTCCTGGATGATAGCATAACTAGAGAATTGCATAAGTTTCCGCGAATAAAATACCAATAGGATAATGCACCTGAGTACACTTTTTCCTGCACCCGCTGCGGAAGAGTAATTTTCACCCTCAGAAACTTGGAAAAAAAGGACAGTGGGACACAAACGTTTTCCATGAATCCATAAGAGAGAACTTGGTCCAGATGACTTCCATTCCGAGAATCGGCTTCCCTGGGTAAACCAGGTTGCTGTCCCACTGTGCTGAGACCGACGAGCAGTGTTATGGTTTTTCCATGGATCTGGAGGAGAGAGCCATTTTCGAACGTCTTTCTGCAACTTGTCACCTGTAGGGCCTTCTCAGCACGTCCGCTCATCAATTACCACACTAAAAAGCGACTCACGTCGTAACTGCTTCATCAATTCTGCAATTCGATCAGCCACAATAGGAGTTCATGGTATCACGCCAAACGTACCTAGAGCATCTCTGACATCCTCCGCTAGTGCCTTGCCGTCTGGAAAGCATGCTGTTAAACCGCGAGTAATATCCCCAGTGGGATTTGCTCACCATCCATAATCGCCCTCATATTCTGGACGAGACCATAGACAGCCTCGAGGCTTTGCGCTGCTGTCGCCCGAGCCTCCTCGAGGGTGAGCCTATCTAACTTCTGTAGCACCTCCTCGACGTCGTTCTCTCCAAGGAGCTTCTTCACGAATTTCTCTGCGTTGCGTTGAGACAAGCGAGGCATAAGCCAGGACAGACTCGGACTTACTCGGTCGTCCCTGCTTGATCTGTTTGGTCGCCACCGCCAGCGTGGACAGTAATTCCACTATTATTTTCACGAGTATCTCGGTCATTATCGGCATTTGGAGGATCCTCGCATAAATGTTGAGTCTGCTCAGGAAGTTCTCGATCGACTCGAAAAGGTCGATGAGCGCATCATAGCTTGCGCCAACGTCTTTGGCCGTCTAAGTCACTTAGACGTTATGCGAATATGCGCATGAGAACGGAGAATGGGACATACGGCGAGCAAGAGAGCGAACCCGGCAAATATTGCCTTGGCAGGTGGGAATGGCTGTAAAAAAAGTCAGGGACCGGTCATCCAAATCAGTGTCTTTGGACGTACCACCAGACCGATGCCCTCGCTAAGAGCAGCGCTAGTTGAGAGCGAATGCAGAACGCGGACGACAGACTTGAGGGATTTCATGACCTTTCCACCTTCTCCTCTGAATTCGCGGAAAGCCCGTGCTTGCTCTTGTAGGATGAAAGTGATGGAGTCCGCAGAGTCGCATGTTTCGATTTGCTTGGCCAGCGGATGGTCTTCCAATTTGGTCCCCGTCTGTCTTTCGTAGTCCTGAAAGGCCTTTTCGAGGATTAATTGGAAGGACGAGGACGGGTCGGGATGGCTCATATCCGGGAGTCGAAGAAATAAGTCTGAGGATAAGGAGGGAGAAATGGGGCCCTCGATGAGAAGGTGTATGGCGGGGTGTTGTGGCAGAGGGTTTGGGTGAAGTGAGACTAGGCGCACCGCCTCGTGTATCGATAAGGGTCTGCGCCGAGGAGAGTTTCCCACAAGGACACTGCACAGACTCGGGCAAGCATCGATTAGCGCTGGTCGTTCGCTAAACTCCGTCTGTCTGGGCGCTCAAATGAAGGTCACATGTCCACGACGCGTGTAGTATCCAATTGGATTGGCCACGAAGAAACGCGATTTTCGGCACCCGCGGTCTGCACGAACGTGTGAGCAGTCCGAACTGACGTATTGATACAATCATTCGAATCACATCGCGACAGCTCAGTAATGGCCATTATCTACTACATGAATGCGTTGCCAAGTGCGCAGTCCGACTGGCCAACAGGTCGCATCACAAATAGATCACCGGTGGCACTCGGAGAAAAAGGACAGTTGCAAGATAGGCACCCGGACAAGCAGCAGGACGGTTGGATGTGGCGGTTTATTTCTCACTCGATCCTGCACGGACTCGTGATTCGTCCTCATGAAGGACCCGCTGATCGACACTCGTTGGTAGTGCTTGCTTTCTCCTCCACTCTCTCAATACAGGGAGGATTGCAGCATGTATATTCGGGCACGTCAGCGGCACAGGCGATCGTCATAGTCCTGACCTTGGCTGGGTGGGTATCATGGACGCACTACAAGTGTGGTAACGTAATCTCCCAGATGCGGAAGGGCGGTACGGAGAATGCGAGAACGTGGTGGGCACAAAAACATTGAAGGACCATGGCCCCAATTGGAGCTCATCGTCACTGCCATGGTTTCTTCCTCTTACATAGCACTGGTTATCTGCAGACTAGGCCGCACACACGCGAGGGTGCCCCTTCGGTCGGCCACTAAGCCCGTGTCGAGAGCCCGCATGTCGCACGCCATGCGCATGAGCAGCATGCGGCTAGGGCGCCGGACATATGTGTGCGTTCGGTTGCGCAGTGAGATAGATGGGTGCGAGGGAGAGTTCTCAGAGGATGTTGGTGGGACGTCTTTGTGTGGACAGTAGTAGTCGGAAGATGGTGAGCCAAGTGCCACTTCTGGTAAAGGTCATACCCGAAAGGCGCACCGCGAGAGCCCGTGAAATGGCAAATTCTGGGAGACGGGCTTACCTCGCTACCCTGCTATGAATGCTGCACGACCGAGTACTCCGCAGTGATCGCGCCTCCAGAGTTATAGCCAACATCTATGAATGTTCGGAGAAAGCCCGAGACGAGAGCTTTGATGGGCTGGTATATTGATGTTGGGGAGCCAACGTGATTTCGAACAGGAGCCCCGCTGCTTCTCCCAGGTGAGCTCTCACTGAAAGGTCAAGCTATTATGGCAGTAGGGAAAATGAGGTGCTGGGGGGTGCTGAGGGATAAAGTTGAAATGAAGGGAATGGATGATGACAAGGACGGCGTGTTGTAAGTAGGCTGCATGTAAAGGGGAGGACCCATCAAAGCATGACATGATGGTGGAAGGGAGAACCTACTGCCGATAAGCCACCACATGCAAACAGACAAATTCTGAAAATATGAAGAAAAGGAGGGCAAGCAAAAGCACGATGCAAGATGTGCAAAATGCCATCCTAGTCATGATCGGTACGCTGGGTGACTGCTGTTGATCAGCAAGCCATATGTGGATGCAATATGAAGAAAATACAATCAAGTTACATGTTCCCTCCCAACCATGAGAGAGCATGAGCTTGAACGGGTGGGCATCGCGCTTGTAGTGCCGGCCCGCCAGATCGGCGTTCGGCCCGTGTTCCCGGTAACCGTGAGTAATAAAAACCCGTATGCACGGTGCTGAGATCAGAGACATGAATACAATGATGCTGGTGACCATGATATGATACACCCGACTCCATGGTCATTCCTATGCCACCCCTTCCTTCTCTGCTCCATGCTCCAACAGTAGTTGTATAACGTCCTGATGTCCTCTTGCCGATGCTCGCTGAAATGGGGACTGACCATCCTTGTCCCGTGCATGAATATCGGCGCTGCGTTGAAGTAGCAACCGTACGATGCCAAGGTGTCCCATTTCAGATGCCATATATAACGGAGTCTCGTTACGGGAATCTTGGGCGTTGGCATCTGCACCATGCTCGAGAAGGACCCTAGCAACTTCCACATGTCCATTCCCGACGCATCATGCAATGCAGTTAAATCGTTCTCGTCCTTTGCATCCACATCTGCACCTCGCTTGAGAAGAACCCTGACAACCTCCACCCGTCCGAAAAATGATGCGAAATGCAGTGGAGTAGACCTATCCTTGGCCCGGGCCTTAATATCTCCACCCTGCTCCAGAAGGAGCAGGGCGATTTCCACATGCCCCATTTCCGATGCCTGCCCGAATGGGCTGTAGTCGTGGTCGTCCCGGGATTCCATATTCGCATCGTGTTCGAGGAGGACCCAAACAACCTCCAAATTGCCTCTTCGACATGCCACACCCAGCGGAGTCTCGTTAAAGTCAAAGCCCCGAGCATTCACATCCTGTGAGCGCTCGACGATCAGGAACTTCGCGACACCATCCACGCCACAGAACGCGGCATAATGCAAGGGTGTTGCCCTGTCCTGTAGTGAGAATTCAGAATGGTCGGGTCGATGTTTGCCATTTTCTGGATCGAATATCCAAACCCAGACTGAAAGGTGGTGTTCGCTTGGCTCAAACAGACATTTCGTCGCGTCTTCCGTGTGTGGCCATACATTCTCGAACCGTGCATGACCAACCCAGTGCTCCGCAGCGTACTTGGCCAGAGAAAACTCCTCCAGGCTGTCCTTGGTGATGTCTTCATCCAGGTGTAGCAAAGTGCTCAAGCAGGCTTGCGCGAGGATCGTGTGAGCTGGTGTCATGGAAACGTGGAAACGGGAGATGCCGGCATGGCCCGCATTGGCGAGGCGCTCAGATGTCAGGTACTCCTTCACCGAGAAATGTGCGAACTGGATCACGGATGAACCGTACACATTGACTACGGCGAGTAGACTGGAACATGTGGATAGCACAGCGTGCGATGGATCTTCTGGCCGCCAATCCGCCAAAAACGTGGGCGTTGACCCTGCTTCGAAATCGAATGCAAGGAATTCCGCGAGCTCCTTGACAGAAAGCGGACTGGTGGCTGCTGCGACACATTGGAATAGTCTGTGCGCACATTCCCAATTCTGTTCACCAATATCTTCCAACGCGCGCTCATATGTGTCGTCAAGCGTGTTAGGCAGTTCATCGAGAGCGCGCCGTATATGGTTTGGCAGGCAGCGGCAAAGGTAGGCGAGCTGACAGAAAACCCAACGGAACCTGGGTGAGATGCATGAGAAATGGTCGCGAGGATTTGCATTGTTGATAGCTTACATGCCGTCGGCTCTCTCCGTGAGGGCATTAATTACGAGATCTTTGTCCGCTGCTTTCCATCGTCGCATCTTTGGATCGGTGTGAACGACAGACCTGACGTATTCGGCGATGTCCTGGATTTGTCCGCTCTCACCGTGGAGGGAAATAGAGCGGAAGGCCAGAGGTTCGAGGACGGGTTCGATATCGGCCTCTGGTCTGCTGGTAACACAAATTCGCAGGTTTTCAAGCCGCAAGTCAACAAGCTCTTCCACCAGCTTCAAGACTTGTTCACGAGGCGAGGAAAGACCAGTCGTAGTCGGACACTCGTCCAGCCCGTCGATGACAATATACACGGTAGCTTGTCCTGGGAGCTTGAGCATATTGTGAAGACATTTGACTAGTTCACTGTCGCCAGCTTGTTGCGAGCCACTGCCATGTGCGAAAAAGAAATCGGAAAGAAAGGCACAGTAGGCGTCGGATTGGTGGCAAAGTTGGACTAGCAGAGACGACAGCAACCCACGCCTGCCCTTTTTTTGATCGTCTCTAAAGTCACAATAAAAGAAAGCCAGTACGGCCAATCCAGACCTTTGGATGTCGCGGATATCTTGGATAATTGCCGAGCTGGCAGCCGCGTACTTTAAGCTTCACGAGAAAAAAATAAGGGAGGAATGACGTACCAGATGACACTCTTTCCCGCACCCGCTAAGGAGTAAAAAAGCATCAGCTCTATAAAGAAGGGACGGGTACAAGATACTAACGTTTTCCATGAATCCATAACAGCGAACTTGGACCAGAAGATTTCCAATTTGCGAAGGCATCGCCTTGAATCCACCATGTTGCGGACCCGTCATGCTGAGATTCCCGAGCAATGTTGTGGTTCTTCCACGGATCTGGCGGAGAGAGCCATTTCAGAACGTCTTGTTGCAACTTGTCACCTATTTGACAGTTTCGGTGAGCCTACTCCGAGTCAGCGATGGCTGCATCCGAAAACAACCCACGTCTTAACTGCTTCATGATTTCTATTTATCTTGTCAGGCACGGCGCAAGGTCATTGTCACTAGCCAAACGTACCTAGGGCATCTTGGACATCTCCGGCCAGCGCCTTGCCATCTAGAAGAAACAATGCTCAGCTGCAAGTGAGCGACAGGCCCAGCACAGTTTGCTCACCGTTCATGACCACCCTCATATTCTGGACAAGACCATAGACAGCCTCGAGACCCTGGGCTGCTGTTGTCCTCGCCTCCTCCAGGGTGAGCTTATCTAGCCTCTGTAGCACCGCCTCGACGTCCTTCTCTCCAAACAGCTTCTTCATGAATTTCTCTACGCCGCCTTGAGCTATGTGATGCATGAGTGAGGCCGGACTTACTCGGTGTTCCTTGTTTGATCTGTTTGGTCGCCACCGCAAGCGTGGACAGCAGTTCCACTATTATCTTGACCATTATTTCGGTCATAATTGGCGTTGGAGGGATCTTTGTATAGATATTGAGTCTACTGAGGAAGTTGTCTACGGACTCGAGAAGGTCGATGAGCGCATCATAGCTTGCACTAACGTCCTTGGCCGCCTGAGTCACTAGGACGTTACACGAATATGCGCATGAGAACGGAGAAGGGGACATACAGCGAGCAAGAGAGCGAACCCGGCAAGTATTGCCTTGGCAGGCGGGAAGGGCTGTAGAAGAAGTCAGGGACTGATCATGCTAATCAGTGTCTTTGGACGTACCACCAGACCGATGCCCTCGCTAAGAGCAGTGCTAGTTGAGAGCGTATGCAGAACGCGGACGACAGACTTGAGGGATTTCATGATCTTTCCATCGTCTCCTCTGAAATCACGGAAGGCCTGTGCTTGTTCCTCAAGGATGAGAGTGATGGAATCCACCGAGTCACACGTCTCGATTTGCTTGGCAAGGGGGTGGTCTGCCAATTTGGTGCCGGTCTGTTTTTCGTAATCCAGCAAGGCCTTGCCGAGGAGCAATTGGAAAGACGAGGATGGGTCGGGGTGGCTCATCGCAGGGATAGAGGGAAAACGCTAGTGAGGGAGCAGTTGTTTTGGGCGCGGATGTGATAGTTGTCCGGCGATGTGTGGTGATGGAGGGCTTAGGGTTCGGTGGGAGGAGGGAGTGCGTATCGATAAGGGTTGGCGCCGAGGAGCGAGGATGCATACTTGACTGTAGCGCTGGGAAAATGATTCAAGTCCGCACGGCGTGCTGCTAGTAGGCGCTCGAAGTGGTTCACGTGGTTGCCGTGGACGACGGATGGCATCGTGGAAATGAAATAGGACCATCGCAGGGAGGAGTTTGCTTTTCACTCCTGGGGCCACAAAGTAGCACTATCTCTACAACCCTTATAACGATAAGCAGGTTGGTGCTGACTTGGTAATCCGGAAGGTGTCGGTGTCAGCTGACTTGCAGGGACCCGCTTGAAATCATCGTATTTAAGAAGTAACATGGAGTCACAATGCGTTATTATTATTCTCTGACAGTATTGGAGGGAGTGGTACTACCAGTGTGCCATTCCATCGAATTGCCACAGCTGCATTGACAGCATTGGTGCGAGGCGACTCTAACGGACCGACCTGGACATTTTTTTTTTTTTTTTTTTTTTTTTTTGGATTCCATTAACGTCCGCTTCGAGTCGACCCTGTCATCCTTGCACATTAACCCGTCTTGAAGCACGGTGGCTCCTCATAGGGGAAGTGGACAGGGGACAGGTCGGCTCTGGGTGCTTAGCACCCATGTAGGACTTGCTAGGTTGAGTACATGTATCGAGTTAATTTTAGCTAATTATGGGACCTTTCAATGCCGAGTTCTCTCCTGGGAGCTGGTGCTCGCTTTTTAAATCAACGGTTGTTCGAAATAGCGGACAGGTGTGCTATTTGCACGCCGTAAGTTCAGAGGGGGGTCGTCCGTTGGGTATTCGTGAGCTGCGGGTGTGGGAGTGCGTGCTCATGCCGTTGTCGGGAGTGGTTGTGGGTGTGGGGGAATTAGTAAGACATGCTAATGGAGTGTCGTGTTGGTGGGTGTTTTCGATATAAGTTGCCAGTGCGGTGGTCAGAGTGGGGTTGCCTAGGAGCGTCTAGTTGGCCTGTGCATGGCTCTTTTGACGGGAGCTGACTGGGGGGATCCGATTGCGTAGTGATCTGCGTGGTGAGTTGGCTGGTGCGGGTGGTTGGTGAGTTGGTCCAGTGGAAGTTATTGGCGGACACGTCTGACTGGTGGACGCAGGGGGTGCTGATGGGTTCTGCGGTGACGGTTCGGAGTCCGTTGGTGACTTGGTTTGCGTGGTCATGTTGTTGTCCTGTGCCGGAGTTGTTTGCGTTGGGGTCTTCCATTTCCGTAGTGTGGCCCTTGCACCAAATAGATATACACATTTGCTATTGAGGAGGGTTGCCTTCTTGCTACCATCCGGGTCTTCGAATGCAAAGACGAGGGATGAGGAGGATGAAGGAGTATATGATGCTGGGGTCCTAACCCATGAGGGTTTTTGTGTGATTGTGAGTTGGGCATATTGAGGGTTGTCTGCGAGCAATGCCGCGTGGCATTCCTCCGGGGTGTGTGGGCCCCGGGTCTCAGACACGCCAGTGGGGACTCCGTTGATCGTGATTTTGGACCATTTGACCGTGGCCCGGATGATTGGTTCTGTAAGTTTGAGATGGGGTGCGTGTCTATCGAGGCTTGTGCCGATTACTTTCTTGATGTAGGCAGAGGCGAAGTTGAGTTGTTGTTGCGTGACCGTGTGTGCAGCTGTGAGCACTAAGTTGCCTTTGGAGGTCCATCTGGCTGCTGAGACTTGCACTGCTGTATAGACCTTTGTGGTGCTGAGGTGTTTATTGACGTCTTCACAGAGGGAGTGGCCTGACATACGGCCGTTCTGGTCCGGAGGGTTGCCTAAGAAGTCGACGACCAGGGTGGGTCTGGGCTCCTGTTTGGCTTTGTTTGCGTAGGTGTTTGGTGGGGTATTTTTTACTACCGCTGCTGGTGGTGCGGGTGTGGGGTGACCTTTTGCAACTTCCGAAGGAGCTGGTTTGTCTTCCACTGCCTTAAGCAGTGCTTGGAGCTGTGTCTTGATGTTGGAAAGTTGTTCTTGAATTGCGGTGGGGTTCGACGGGTGCTGGGTAGGTATTCCCAGTACCAGTGCGAATGTAGGGTGGGCATAGAAGTTTAGGAAGGTTGCTCTGAGTTCTTTGATGGCTTCAGGGCTGTCTTTGATGAGTCTCTGAGACGCCGAGATCGCTGAGTCTAGCGTTGTCGAGATTTGTTGGGCTGTAGGGGAATCTTTAAGCGTGGGAACTGTAGGCATGTTGGTGGTTAAGGTTTAAGGAGTCCCTACCGACCTGGACATATGTCACACTCGCCGCTGGTTCTTTTATCCTTCCCAACTGAACCACCTCACCGGCGCAAACACCGTCCAAACCATGAAGCTAGCAGTGCAGTCACGCATTGCTGGGGGCACTGTCAAGCGGCTACATATCAAAGTACTGCGGCGTGCCGACGGCAGCCTGCAGCAGGAAGTACGCCTAGCGTGCCGGCATTACAGCCTGTGCCCCTGATGCGGACAATAATGATCGCCGTGACCTCGGTTGGGTGGGTACTACAAGCAGGGCGACGTTCTACGTGCCGAGGACTGACACAGAGAATGCAATGAGCGCGGCGGGGTCAGAATGTATTGAAGATCAGGAGCCGGGCGGGGGGACAGCGCCATCGACCCCTTGCTCTTGTGCAACGCTGGGCGCGAGAGAAGTCGTCTGCCGTGAGAGGCGATGTATGAATGGGACGTAGTGAGAACGCATGGCCATGCAGGTTTCGGGAAACGCACTACGTTCTTGGCCTCCCACAGCTGATGTACCATGAAGTCCTCTGCAATGATCGTGCCTCCGAGGTTGTAACCGACGTCTACAAATGTTGGGAGAAAGCCCGTGTCGAAATCCTTGACGCGCGGCAACGCTGATGCTGGGAGGTCAGCGTGAGAAAGCCGTGAGAATTGAACTTGAATTTTGCGGCTGTGGCGTGTAGGTTCTAGCCGAACGAGGCCGAACGGTGAAGATATTGCGGTAGTAGGAGGATCTGGTGCTTAGGCGCGGAGTTGAAGGGAAGGGAGTGGATGGATACCGAGGACGGCATGCTTGGGGATGGGCGATAGCATGCAGGGACCCATGAAGGCGAGACGAGAGGGTGGAAGGGCGAACCGACAGACAAATTCAAGAGCAACAGAGCGAGCGCCAAGTGCCAGCAGGCGATGGCGGAGGGAATGGCCCGTGTTCCCGGCAAATGCCACCAAACCGGCTAGCCACGTGGCATCGTTGGTGACGACCGCACTTCCCCAGCACTTTCCCCTTTTCTAAATTATCATTTCCTCCCTTGAGTGACCCTGTGTCAAGAATACAAAGAAGTCCTTTGGTGTAGTAGTGCTGGGAAATTGGTTCACTGTGTGCTGAGCGGTCACTGTGGACCACGTGGGCACGGTGAATATTCCATGGAGTTGACGGGCAGGGACCCGAAACTTGCAGGTCAGCCACGCTTGCTACTTGTGAAACTACCAAGTAGCGCTACTTTCTCCACCCTATCTAAATATGTCAGAAGTGCTGACCTGGATAGAGGCAGATCAGGTTGAGCACGTAATGTGCCCAAGAAATGGCCTGGAATCGCTTGCGTTATTGTCCCTCCTTTCCTAGTGACACCTTCACTGACAATACCACACAACATCACCGCTTATACATGCCGAAGTGCTACAGCTGGCAACTTAGCAGTGCAAGGGGAGTTCAGTACGTTCAGCGCCCAGACGCAACGCCACACTCGACGCTAGTTCGTTCTCACCTTGCACGCCTCTGCAAGCAGAGACCATGATTGTTCGCACGGCAGTGTTGCCACCCACCAAGCAGGTCCCGTCATGATCAGTAACGACCTGCTCTACTGTATACATGCCTGCGGAGCTCAGCCCGGCCAACCAATGGGTGGTGTCGTCTGATGAGTAGAGCGCGGCGACACCCGGGACAAGGGGAAATTGGAAAGATGCACATTCGAACATGCCGCGACAGGCAAGATCCACACAAAGGTCAAGCCCACAATCAAGAGGGTGAGCAGGTGGCACCCATATCTGAATTTAACTTCGAATCCTTCCACACCCAGCGGAGTAGGTGGCACTGCAGTCCATCATAACGGCGGCGAACCCACTCAGAGAACGATAGATAGGTCTTACAATGGAAATGAGCCTGATACATTCCATCTATATCTTTCCATGAACCCCTCCCTTTGACGGCTATGCTACTTCTGGTGGCACCCATCTCTCGAGAAACAGAGCCACGCTCATCTCACTTCCATGTTTCTGGGATACACCTATGTGCCGGACCTGTCGAAGGAGCCAATATGAAGAGTCTCAAATCTGTGCGGGTGAGAGGACATACAAAAGGAGGACGTAGCGCAGAACTGGAAATGGCCCGGATGCCGTATTTGCACCAAGGCGACCACAGAGACCAGTACCCGAAAAGCGCAGCCTGAGGGAGTTCAACGTTCAACGGCTAAGGCTGGGAATAGCTTGATGCTGCATCACGGATGGCATTCCTCATAACAGACTATGCTGGTGGCCATGAGCCTTGCACATGCTACAAAGAGCGCAACGAGGGTAGAACGTGGTAGCAGATTGCAGCATTTACGGGCGGTGTGGGGATGGGGACGCGCACCACAGAACCGATGGATGCGCCCAAGATGGATGCACTTGTATAATACAGTGATCATGATTAGACTTAGAGCTTAGAGTCTTGAAGAAAATATGCAACGCTGCTAACCCGCATGTAACGCAATCACTGGTAGGGTGCTAGGGGTTTATCATTCATTATTCCTACGCGCATTTCAACGTACCATCCCAAAGACCACATACATGACCCCCGTAACTATATTCTGCCGTTAACTGCAACGTCCCAAAGTCTGCAGTTATTCCACCGTCCTATCACCTCCTGCTCCATGCTCCAAAAGGAACCGTACCACGTCATCATGTCTTCCTTCCGATGCCTTCTTGAATGGTGTATGACCCTCCTTGTCCCGTATATGGATATCGGCGCTGTGCTCGAGCAGCAGCAACCGTACAAAGTCAAGGTCTCCTTCTCTGGATGCCAGATATACCGGGGTCCTGCCACGGAATTTTGGGCGTTCGGATTTGCACCATGCTCGAGAAGGAGCCTAGCAACTTCTACATGTGCGCCTCTCGCTGCCCGATGCAACGGAGTGTCCTCGTGATTATCCTGGGCATTCAGATCGGCGCCATACTCGAGGAGGACCCGAGCGACTTCCCGTTGTCCATATGAAGATGCCATATGCAGTGGCGTATTATCTCTATCATCCTTCTCCTTCGCGTTTGCGCCGTGCTCTAGAAGGCCCCGGACAAGTTCCACGCGCCCCACTCTCGATGCCCGTTCCAATGGGGTGTACATTGAAGTGTCCCGGGTTTCCGTATCCGCACCGTGTTCGAGAAAAACACGAGCAACATCCAAATGACCCATACGACAAGCCACGGAGAGCGGAGTTTCCTCACCGAAGCCACGAGTGTTCACGTCTTGCGAGCGCTCAACGATCAGGAACTTTACAAGGTCGTGTATGCCACAAAAGGCGGCATAATGCAAAGGAGCCGCCCTGGCCTCTGGCGGGAATTCGCAATCGTTGGATCGACGCCCGCGGTCTTCTGGGTCGTATATCCAGACCCAGACCGCGAGATGGTGCTTGCTCGGGCAAAAGAGAAGTTTCATCGCCTTCAGAATGTGCGGGGACACATTCTCGAACCGTGCATGGCTGACCCAGTGCTCGGCAGAGTACTCAACCAGAGGAAACTCCCCAAGCCGTCAGCGGTGATGTTTTTGTCGAGGTGCAGTAGAGTACACAAGCAGGTTTGTGCAACAATCGTATGAGCTGGCGCCATCGAGACGTGGAAACGGGAGATGCCGGTGTCACTTGCGTTGGCGAGTCGCTCGGATGTCAGTACTCCTTCACCGAGAAATGAGCGAACTGGATAACTGGCGAGCCATCCACATTGACGACGGCAACCAGACTGGAGCAGATCGATAGCACAGCGTGTGCTGGGTCTTCTGGCCGCCAATCCGGTAAAAACGTAGGTGCTGATCCTGAATTGAAATCGAATGCGAGGAATTCTGCGAGCTCCTCGACACGGAGTGGACGGGCGGCTGTCGCGACACATTGGAAAAGTCTATGTGCGTATTCCCAATTTTGGTCGCCGATATCTTCCAACGTGCGTTCATATGTGTCGTCGAGCGTGTTCGGCAGTTCACTCAGAGCACGCCGTATACGTCCCGGGAAGCAGCGACAGAGGTAGGCGAGCTGACAGAAAACCCAACGGAACCTAAATCACGGGTATAAGTAAGAGTTGTGACCACAAGTGGCTAGATGACTTACATCCCATCAGCTTTTTGGGTGAGTGAATCGATGACTAATTCCGTATCTG